>JARKHS020009448.1:0-273541 GCA_030143305.2 Amblyomma americanum
TCCAACCAACGTGAGGCCGGCAGCACCGCAAACACTATTGCCCCTCGTACGTACAGCGATGAGTACTCCTCGTCGCAAGCGGTACCGTCAGTACTTGGAGCCCGGGCAGCCGTGGGATGTGCCGAGGCAGACGGCGTACAACGATGAGCTGAAGAGAGCTCGACGCGCTCACGCTAGCAACGTGGATAGTGTGACACAAGGCGACGAGTCCGACCATGCGCACGGAAGCCGATGTTCAGACAGTTCCAGCCACTCAGGAGACGATACTAGCTGTGTTGATGGCAATGAAGCGCCTGACGATTTTTTTGATTGCCACGAACAGGCAATCGGCGATGTTGATCACCCTGTTGGATCAAAACCAGTGGAAATGTGCAACAACGGCCACCCTGCGAACGAAGACGAGATGGCGTCGGTCAGCGATGTAGGCGGGAGTGCCGAAGACAGCCCTCCAAACTCGGGCGAGTCGACATCGTTCACTGACGTCGGCGAGCGTAGCGAAGGCGGCACTCCCAACACAGATGAATGGGCATCTTTCAGTGAGGCGGGCGAGAGTGGCGAGGGCCCCCCCCCCCCGAACGAAGAAGAGCCAGCGTCATTCAGAGAACGTGATGAAAACTTCAGACGTTATTTCGAAGAATGTGCAAAAGAAACCCTGCCCAATCAGGCCATAAACAAAGCACAGACCATCCTTCTAATTTTGACGTACGTTGTGCACGCAGGCCTCTCTTGGACCCAAGTAGAGGGGCTGTTGAAGCTCATCAACACGCTTTGTGGCAGTGACGTGTTGCCTGACACCACACACATGCTAAGGAAGATGTGGGAGACTGAAATGGATTCCCTTCAGGTCCACTTCTTTTGCCAGGTTTGCTTTGGCTACTTTGGAAGCAAAGGGAGGAAGGAAACAACACACACATTCACATGCATGCATTGCAACACCACGCAGACGGTGCGGCGGCTGATAGCAAGAGGCGATTTCTTTCTAATTTTCAACCTGAAGGAGCAAATCTACGACATCGTTTCACAGTACTCTGGGTTACTGTTTCACCGCTTGAAGCAAATGGCCTCGACTGTACCTTCCATGTATGCAGATATCACAGATGGGCGGCTCTATCGAAGCACAAGAAGCCAACTGAAGGCAAAATGGAGTGACCTGACAGTCACTATGAACACAGATGGATCACCTGTTTTTAAATCCAGTAAGGCTAGTGTATGGCCTGTTCAACTACTCATAAATGAGCTGCCTTTCAACATTCGGTTCCATAATGTAATTGTGGGGGCACTGTGGTTTGCGAAGACCCATCCTCCTCAACATCTATTTATGAAGGCGTTTGTCAAGGCGTTTAATGACATTGGCACCATAGTGTGGAAGCATGCCTCTAAAACTGTGCTGTCTAGACTGACTGTGGCATGCTGCTGTGTCGACTCGCCAGCCAGGGCATCTTTGCTTAACATGAAGCAGTTCAGATGGATATTTCGGGTGCTCCTGGTGCCTGCAGAAGGGAACTCCTGTCGATGGTAAGCCATTTATTTTGGGGAATCGGGCTTGTATTCATATTAGCTTGCATTGTGGTCTACCAAATGCTTTTAAACTAAGGGTCCTTTGTATTGTATGCTGAGCGTCAAAGCTTGCTTAACCTGTACATCAGTATTTTGTTATATTTTAAAAACTAGTAATTTTATTGTTTTAGCACTGTTTGTTCGTGGCACTGGTACGTGTAATTTGTGCGAGGCAGCCACCTGCATGAGTGGCATTGGCAACATAATCATTTGTATGCACAGTGCCTGACATCGTGGCATCTGCTCTTGTACACTTCTCTTCACACTTACTAGTAGCATTATGAGGCTCAGAAACAATGTCCATGTCATGAGAAGTAACATGTATTGAAAATGCTTATTAATGCAAGTTGACTTCATCCTGTCATTGCTCCTTGAATATTAAGTTTTCATTATTGTAGGGTGTGCAATTTACTGGTTGTGTATAGTCTGACATTGAAGATCTAGATACAACATCCTTTGACATAAGGCAGGACACAGGATACTTACCATGATTGTAGTCTTGCACTGCTAGCATTGTTTTCATGTTTAAGGCATCTCAAAAAGCTTCATGTAGTACACATGGCCCTGATGCATGGTATTGAAGTCTCATAAACAGGCTGGTGACAAATTTAGTGCTGTGATATAGCAGTGCACATATTTAAAGGGGCTCTAATAAAGTTGCGGTATGCCTGGGATGTTAAAACACGCTGCTTCACGAATATTGTCCAGCAAGAATATTTTTAATGCGCTTTGTAGAAGCCGAGTTATCTGTAGTTGGAATCTAAAATTTCAGCGTCTTCGCACCTTTTCCTCTCCTCTCATCACTTTTTGTATGCTGGAAGGTCGACGCTCCTCCACCGACCCCAATTCTGGGAGCGGAGCTTCCTGACCTGCCGGAGCTGCGCGGCTTAGTGGCTGTGGTCACGGTAGCGGCCTGACGTCTCAAAGAATGTAACCAATAGTCAGCTCTCAACTTTCATATGCAGGTCCAGGCAATGGAGGAGGATGCGAACATGAAAAAGTCGGCGGGAAGGTCTCGTCAATTTTATGCTGCGTGTAGAAGTGTATTTTTGGGTCAGGTTTTCGTGAAAACACAGTGCACTGATTGAGCGAGTTGATGCACTCTCCTCGGAAGGTGTTTCAGAGCCCTTTTAATAAAGTGGCTGTAGTGCACTGCATGACAGAGAATTTTGTTATTCCATTGATTGTGAGTCAATGTTGTAGCACAGGCAATCGTGTATTCATATTTACTGAAGTTTTATTTCACTTTAGCAGCTGCTATGATTTTATTGATAATGATAGCCTGGTTGTCTATACTCACAATGAAGGCACAGCAGAGAATGTACACAGGCATAATGGAAGGAAAGCAGACAACTGCGTTCGCTCTTTTGCAGTCATCTGTTCTGTTTTTGCACCATGATGCTGTAGTTTTGTAAGTGCTTAATTCCTGTGCCTGTCTCTTGCAGGCACGATTCGGTATATCCAAGGAGCTGAGCCAGCAGCGCCACGCACGCACACTAACATGCGTCAAGACATGCAGTCTGCCCACAGACAGCGCCAGACCGTGCGTGGGGTGAAAGGACTTTCTCCACTTGTGAGCCTCCAAGGCTTCAATCTTGTGTGGGGTCTGCCTCCCGATTATATGCACTGTGTTCTTGAGGGGGTAACGCAACAAGTAACCGAGATATGGCTGACTGCTGTTGGAAAGCCTTTTTATATTGGCAGGCATGTTCATGAACTCGAGCATCGCATTCAGCAACTGAAGCCTCCGATTAAGTTCTGCCGATTGCCTAGACCAATTTCAGAGCGTAAAAATTGGAAGGCCACTGAGTGGATGTTCCGGTTACTGTATTATGCTCTCCCTTGCTTAAGGGATCTGATCCCTGAAAGGCACCTAAATCATTTTTCATTGTTGTGTCAAGGCATTTTTCTGCTGATTCAGACCTCCGTGAGTAGTGTTCACCTCACTGAAGCAGAGCAACTGCTGTCATCATTTGTGAACAGGTTTTCCTTTCTGTACGGAAAAAGCAATGCCTCATTTAATGTGCATCAATTGCTGCATCTTGCTAAAAGTGTGGAAATGTTTGATCCTCTGTGGGGAACCTCCACATTTCCATTTGAAAATGGAAATGGGCAACTGGTAAGACATGTTACAGCCGCAAAAGGTGTGCCATTGCAGGTGGCGGAGCATTGCATGATGAAAATGTGGCTCAAAAATGTAAATAGGTTTGTGGGCCTGTCATCAACTCTCTTGCAGAGAAAAAACAAAATGTTAATGGTTCGTGACATGCAAACTGGTACACATGTGCTAGGAGCACCACTGCGATCGATGCACCTGGAGGACGCTGTCACCGGAATGTTCATTACTCAGTATGGAAAAGTGCCTGTCATGTCACATTATGCTCGAGTAGAGATAAATGGCATCACCATTCACAGTACTCAATACAATAGGCCTGAAAAGACTTGTTCTTACTGTGTGGGGATGACTAATGGCATTTACTGCCTTGTGATAGACATCTGCTCTTTCAACATAAATGGCCGAAAGGTTGCACTCGTGTGCCAAGAGTTGGTAATCTGCCAGCCAGCCTTCCGAAATGTCACGTACATGCACCCCTGTAAGTGTGCTCCTGCGAGTCGAAATCTCTGTCTGTGCTCATCTGATGATGTTGCTGCCCAGTGTGTGTTGCTTGAAATGGAGAATGTTTCTTATGTTTGCGATATTGCAAACAATTACAACATAGATTGAGTGAAAGAAGGATTTCAGTACCTTGGTACTGCCAACTTTAAATGGAGAATAGAGGCCTAAAAATTATATTACTGGAGTCGCATTTTTGAAGCCTTAAAAGAACATATATTTTGAATGACAATTACAAATATGCTGTTTAAATAGCAACAACTTTAAAAACTTTAGAGCTCAATTTGTATTATGCAGTATTAATTTTACTCTTGCTGCATTCCATGTTGTCAGGGGAAGCCAGTGCCATGCATTTTAGCAAAATCCTTGCAGCAAAATTTCCTCAAAGCTTGTGACAAAAAGTTTACATAACATATGCGTTCACTAGGACTTTGTGTACATGAGGTTAAATGGCATATTTGAAATCTGCACACACAAATACCTGCTATGCGAAGGTTTAATAATTGTGACATATTTTTTCCTAGACCTTTTCCTCTATTTAAATAGGTTTTGTGGTTTGGTTCTTTGCTGTTTAATGTCCCTAAGCGACTTAGGCTAGAAAGGATGCCATAGTGGAGGGCTCTGGAAATTTCAACCATTTAGGGTTCTTTGACGTGCACAGAGATTGCGCAGTACACTGGCCTGAAGCATTTTTCCTCCATCGAAATGCAACTGCTGTGGCTCGGATCAAATCCATGTCTTTAGTGTCAGCAGCCGAGGATCATAACCACGGAGCCATCGGGGCAGCCAATTTAAATAAGCGAATAGGGGTGCTTTTGGTTAAGAAAATGTGCTCGGCTGGAGCTGCTTGTCATGATGACGATGATGTTTTCCTATAGCGCGAGGGCGTCTTGGCCAAAGAGTGCCATAGCGTAAGGTGGCGTCGAAGATTCATTTTCCGAGCATTTCACCCCTGAAGAGCAGATCACCAGACCAGGTGTAGACCCATTTCTTTTCCATTAGCAGTCAGCTTATACCAATGTGTACTCATTGCCAGTAGGGATTGAGCTGCACACCTAGCTCTTGCATATAAGGCAGATGTTTAAACCACTTTTCCACTGCTGTGGAATAGGTGCCTGGCATCTTATGCCGGTCCGTACTGAATGCCATAGGGGATCGAACCATGCACCCGTCACATTCAAGATGGATACTGAAACCATTTGGCTACTGCTCTGGCCTTGGTACCCAGCATAGTTTGCCAAATATTTTGCATACTATGCCTGATATGATCCAATGCAAGAGATTGCACCTGCCAAAGTAGTGTTTCTGTGTCATGCTGTTGCTCAGTGCAAGCCGGTCACACAGACATGACATTGATTCAGCACACAGCTGTACAGTCAGTCCTTGCTGGTGCTTGATCAGCGAGGGTCATTAATAGGTAATTGCCAGGCATAGAAGTAACCCCACCTAAAGTGATATGTAACAGAGTCAGAACCTACTTTTAGTGCTACTCTTAACCACTAAAGTTATGGCTGTGCTGCTCTTGGTGACACAGAACTCAGAATTGCCTCTCTATGCTTTTCATATTCTGCTTCATCTTTGTCTTTGTCATTCATGCAAAGAGATATGGTTGCACTGGTCAAGGATAACTTCGAACCAGGTAGTGCAGTTTCTACAAGCCAGCAGTTTTTAGTGTGTATGCATTGCTCTTTTGCTCAGAGGTCTCATTTACATGAAGTACCATATTGCAAGGATCCATCTGATTCCTCCCTTTGTGGCCGTGTCTCCTGCCTGTTGGCCCCCTGGCCTTTCTGCAGACTCCTTAGAAACCATTGCTGGCTCCAACAAGTTCTTAGCAAGGACATGCTGTCATCAATTTTTCCTCTTTGTTACCTGAAAATGTGTTTAGTTTACCTCAGGTGTAGTTACCACACATGTAACCAGCATTTTGTATTATTCCTGTGCAATTAGTTTGTGTTTCTGAAATATGTTTACTTCTTTGGCAGTGCATACATATTGTCATATGCATATGGCATTTTGCCGCATGCATAATTTGTAGATTACAGTTGTGGTTTTGAAGTGATTATACCGCAAAAGTTGTGATGTAATGTTCTACACTTCGACTACCCCAGTACAGGAATGCATGAGTGCTGCTCTGTACGTATTTTTTGCCATGTGTAATCACCAAGCATTGTTAGTAAGTTCACCACTGTTTCCTTGTTTTCCTGTGACTATTTTTTTTCCATCACTTAGGACAACAATTGAATTTGATAGGTGAAGTATAACTATAACAAACGCAGTTTTTGTTTTCCACATGTGCATTGTGCAAATATCTAGTCAGTGCAGCTGGTGCCTATGGTGGTTGGTTGAAGTAGGTTGTTGACTGTATAATGCTGAGAACTTCACCCATGAGCAGTTGTAAGAACAGCATTTTGTTTGGTGTTCATATTGAATTTTCTGCAGATGACGAGGGTTATGTTCACTGTGACCTTGAGTAAGGATTGGATTTTCCGTGTTGTTATAAGGCCCTGACAATAAATAATTTCTGTGCCTACTTACTGTCCCAACAATACTGATCTGGTGCTAGAATGCACAACTGCAAGGTGGCCTGCAGTGAGCAGTCATGCCTGGCTATGCAACTCACTTTGGGAAGACTGGCAACTTTTCCTGGAGATATAATAGTCATGCAGCTCCAACAACAGTATCTCAGTGCTGCTTAGTGCAGAGCTTTGCGTGCCAAAATATAAGCACTATTTGGAGGGCACTGATTTTGCATTGTGTGGACCAGTTACCAATTCGATGCTGTAGAGAGCATCAGTGGCAGAAAGGCATGACAATGACAGTCCCACTGCTCATAAATGAGATGCATTTTCAAGGAACATCATCATGCTCTTCAAGGGTGCCAGTTATTTGGCAGCCATAAGGAATGGGCTAAGGAATATAAAATTGGCACCTACAGGCCCATTGCGTACTTAAACCTAGCCATTGAATACAGCACTTTGCGAATCCTCTGTAAAACCTAGATCATATGGTGGATCGATTCACCGAATTATTACAATGAACCACTATAGTCCTGATGGTAACATGTATGTTGCGTATATGCCTGCTGCAGGACGAAGGCCTCTCCCATATATCTCTCCACTTAACCTCATCCTGTGCCAGCCACAGCTATCTTTCTGCGCACAATTCTTAATATAACCCACCCACCGAACTTTCTGCCAAATACACTTGCCTTCTCTTATAACCGAATCCGTTACCCTTAATGACCATGTCATCTTGCCTTCGCATCACATGCCTCAAGCCTATTTCCTCTAGATTTCCACTAGGCTGTCAATTATCCACATTTGTTCTCTGATTCACTCTGTTGTCTTCCTGTCCTTTATCAGTATATACATATTATTTTTATTTCCATGCAGCTCTCTGTATTGTTCTCAAGTTAAGTTGGACCCTTTTGATTAGCCTCCATGTTTCTGCCCCACAGGTGAGCACCGGTAGGAATGTACAGCTAGCTATAAAATATTTCTCGTGAGATTGTTATAAAGCTAAATTTATCTGAGTATATACCTGTCAAACATGCCCCATTCTCATTTTTTAAATTCACACTCATATATGGTCGAGATCTGCAGTTATACCAGCCCAAAATAGACTTATTCCCTTACCACTTCCAGTGTCTCACAAAAAATTCTAAACTGCTGTTCCTTCAAAAACTGAGTTAGCAGCATGTTAATTTTTAGACCCATTTACATATATGAATTTTATAGACAATTTATTTCTGTAGTACAAAACTCTTTTAAACGTCATCATTGATGAATTTGAGCTCTGAATCCGCAGTGACAGCATTGTGACAAATCTGCAGCAAAGCAGTACAGTCCCTCGACAGGAATCTGTCGCGCCGCGACAGAACCCGCGGCAGACAACTCTGTCGCGCTAAAAGAGGCGTGCTACAAGTCTGTCGCGCCACTGAACCCACAACAGGCGGCGCTGTTGCCTGTCGTGGGCGCGACAAAAGTGCCTGTCGTGGGCTCTGTCGCGCGACAAAGTCGTGCCGCGCGACAGAACCCACGACAGGCACTTCTGTCGCGCGGGTGAACCCACGACAGGTAGCTCTGTCGAGGCGCGCAGCTCTGTCGTGCGGCACGACTCTCTCTGTCGCACGACAGTACCTGCGACAGATGTCCGTCGCGCGACAAAGCCTGCGACAGATACCTTTGTCGCACGACACGCGGCAGCAGAAATGTCTGTCTTGCGACAAACCCCACTGCAGAGGTTTTTGTCGCGCTACAGAAGCCACGACACGACCCTTTGTCGCGCGACACATAGCACGACAAGAAAGCTTGTCTTGCGAACAAAATTTGTCGCGCGACAGATGCGCGACAGGAATTTCTGTCGTGCGTTTTGATCGGGATACATATATTTTGGCCATCCTTGCTCTCAGTGTGCTCCTTGGTGCACTTGTGGTGTTGTTCTATGGCATAGCTGATGTGAACATTTTCAAAGATGTTTGAAAATGGCTGTCTGATATTTTCATGTCGTAAGAGGACGGCACAACTGTGATGTGACCATGACCGACAGCATCACCAGGAGTGATGATGTTTGGGGAGAGAGCACTCATTTCATGGTGATGAAACTACAGAGTAGATGCCTACACCACTTCGAACGCCTCACAGCCAGTTTGTAAGTGTTCGGGCGGCATCTGCTCAACAGACGCTGGGAGCGCCCGAATTTATCACAAGCCAACGTCTCCAAGTTGCCGCTGAACAAAAGGATGGCGGATACCATGAAGTGATGGAGGCAGCCATGGAAACGGCTCATGGAAAAACAGTTTCTTCGCAGTCTATATATATATTTTGGCCATCCTTGTACTCACTGTGCTTCTAGGTGCACTTGTAGTGGTGTTGTTCTATGGCATAGCTGATGTGAACATTTTCAAAGATGTTTGAAAATGGCTGTCTGATATTTTCTTGTCGTAAGAGGACGGCACAACTGTGATGTGACCATGTGACTATGACCGACAGCTTCACCTGGAGTGATGATGTTTGGGAAGAGAGCACTCATTTGATGGTGATGGAACCACACAGCTGATCCCTACACTACTACGAACGCCTCACAGCCAATTTGGCCGTGCACACATTCAGTGGAAATATGCTGCCTCTGTTCTTTTTACCGGTCAGGATCTGCACAAAGCCCGTTTCGCTCTCCCTGTTGCCTACTTCATTCTTGACGATGGCGACGTTGCTTTTGACGTACGTCACGACCTGGGTTTTACTTGCCTTCCCTCCATTGTAGCTTTTGTGCCCCGAAAGCTTCCATACGCCTCGCGTTTCCTGCAGAGCCATTGCCAAAGGCTGTGTGTTCTGGCTGCCTATGTACTGTTGCAACAGCCATCGCTTCACCGATAACGACCGCCAGTTCTATTGCGAAATCTTACACGTTTTGGGATCCTTCATGAGTCTTGTATTGCATGCCCGATGCGTTGAAAATGGCTTAAAGTATATTTTTAGCACTCCAAATTTTGCCTCTAGGTTCTTGCTCAGATTCAAGTCGAAGCCTATGATTTCATCCTTGACCAATTTTACAAATGCCACGTGCTTTCTGGCTTGTCCAATTAAACTAGTGTCCTCTGATTTCTGCGGCCTGAGCATCGGAGGTGCGGGTGCAGATATAGCTTTTTCCTCGTTTAACTCTTTAACTGCCTCGACTGGGGATTTGAGGGTATTGTTTAATTACTTTCAGGTCTTCATTATTTATTTTGATTTCCTTGCTATGCTCGCCTTGAGTCTGTAGTAGTTCGGCAAGTTCTGAGTTTTTTTCTTTGGAAACCACGCTAGCGAAGCTAACGTACTTACCGCCCGCGTTAGCATCTTCCTTCGTCTTGGCTTGTCCGGCAGGCGTCTCTCCGGGCTTCTGCCAATGTTTCTAGTCTTCCGTGGGTGGCGGTGGTGGTGGCGGCCCCCCTGCTCGTGCTCCTGGATCTGGGCCCATCTCTGGTGCCGGATGCTCAAGAGTCTCTCATAAGGCCCGCTGTGCCCGCGGCGTTGCCTCTTCCTCTCAATATGCCTGGGTTTGCGTTGGCCCTTGCTGCTTGTTTTGAGCCAGGATGGCTTCTTTCTCTGCTTGTCTGACTTCTAGAATGTGCGGGGTCCGGTACATACTTCTGCAGCGGTTGAGCTCCAGGGGGTGGAAGCCGCCGCACAGTAGGCATTACCGATCACAATCTTGATCGTGCTCCTCGCGTGGATTAAGCATTCAGTACCCTCGACATCGAGTGCGGGTGGGGTCCTGGTAGACGTCCGACCAATGTCCTAGGTTACCGCATGCGTACCACACATCGACTTTCTTTTTATAGAGGTTGCGCCGGTATAGCAATCCGTTGAACTACACGTCTCTCGGGAGTTGTTTGTCTTCGAAAATGATGAGCAGGGTTTTGGAGTTTTTCCCGAGCCTCCTCGCTCCAACGTAGTCAGCCAGGGTTATCTTTGAGCCCCTTCCGAATTTCCTGCACCGTGACGTCCAGCGGAACGTCGTATGTGACGCCCTTGCCGCCCTCCGGCAAGGCCGCGTGAGCAGTTGCGCCTATCTCCACTTGCCCGATAGTATCTGAGTTCGACTGGCAGCTGGCATTTGCCTCGCTCTGCCAGTCCATGCCTTTAACGCTCCGAGGGTCTCCCCTCTCGAGGGCGGCTAGGCTCGGACGCTAGGCTTTACTTGGCGGCATGGTTGCTCCAAACTTCAGTCTCGTAAAAACCAAACTGGTGGTCCCACCTTTTAGGGAGTTGGTTGCACTTGATCCTCGGGACCTCCGAAAATCGGTCTGATACGATATGTTGCTGAGTACACCCAAGAGCCGCCTAAAAAGACCATTAAGAGCGGAGCTTGACGTGGCAGCGTCTGCACTCCTCGGCGCCACTTAACTGGAGGATTGACACACCTACTTCTTCCGCACGCAGTTCTCTAATGCTGGCGGGAAAGTGCCACCGATGTTCCTCGTTTTCCTCACAGTGCGGTTGAGTGCTTAAGGAAAGGAAATGACGCCTGTCTCCCATATCGCGGTGGACACGGGAACCGTGCTTTAATGAAAGGAATATTTCCGCCGCGCTGTGCCAACTACAACTACTACTACTGCGACGGCGACGGCTTTTCGACCGAACGAGTTGTATACGCTGTCGCGTAAAATGTATTTTGCATACCTGGTCATTTGCGTATCTGTGTATATTAAAGCGAAGCTCACTCTTGCAGTATCGCCTTTCACGTCCGTGTAATAATACGGTGGCGTCTCAAAGCGGTTGGTCGGCTAACTGGCTGACAGCCGAGGAACAGCCATCGATAGTCGCACCCCATGCATATGCCACGGAACGCCGGTTGCAACGGCGCGCAGAACGCTGTTCCCGAAGTCTCGCTCGACAGAAGCATGGATGCTTTGTATTTCGCTAGAGGAGCTTGTCGTCGACAATTCTCTTGACAATCAACTTGCTCTGCAAAACATTTAGCGCGAATTGCGTGATATTCTCTATGTATCTGCTGAGCAGACGATAAAAGTTGGTGTGTTGCGCTCCGTTTGAGAGCGAACAAAAATGTCCTTTGCATACCTTTAAGGCAATAAATATCGCAACGAAAACGTTTTACATTATGCATTTCTTCATCCCATCTTACAATGTATTACGACTCAAAAGTTCAGAGGTTGTCGTCTGCTCACCAGGACAATGACGTTCGGTATCACGCTATTGGCTGACGCTTGTGCAGGCGAGAGCAGCGCCTTAACGCCATAGCTTTTGCCCCGCCCTCCACTCGCCTGCACGTGCTTGCGCGAAGTGTAGCTCAGTGCAGGTTGATCGCGAGAGGTTGGTCACCCAATGAACGCTGCGGATTACTGCTGCAGTGACGCCCGTCTGCACCAACGTTGTCTGCGCTATGCATGCAGCCCACATATCTCTCTACCCGCCGTGGTGGCTCAGTGGTAAAGGCGCTCGTCTACTGAGCCGGAGTAGCCGGGTTGAAACCGACCGCGCGGCCGCATTTCGATGTAGGCGTAATGCAAAAGGCGCCCGTGTGCTGTGCGACGTCATTGCACGTGAAAGATCTCCAGGTAGTCGAAATTGTTTGGGCGCCCTCCCCTATGCCACCTCCTGCTTCCTTTCTTCTTTCATTGCCTTCTTTAGTCCTTTACGGCGTGGTTCGGGTGTGCACCGAGATACTGCGCCATTTCCTTCCCTCAAAAAACCAATTTCCACATCTGTTTTTCTCACCACTGTCACGAATCTCAAAGCGCGATTGAGGCATTTACAGGCCTAGGGAGCCAGATATGCGCCATTCCCTTCCTCGAAATTGAACGTTGTCGGCGCCAACGCCAATTAACACAACATTCCCAACAATTCTGGACAAAAGCCTTCCTTATAGTTATAGTTTATGAAGGATTAATTTCCCAAAACGAGTCATGTTATGAAGTGAAGGGCTCCAGAAATTTCGACCACCTGGGGATCTTTAACGTATCCTGACATCGCACAGTGCACGGGCGTCTATCTGGGCATTACAGCGCTACTTTTTTAACAACCCCAGCCATAAAATCTAAGGAAAGTGAAATCCTTCTTGGTTAATCAAGAGCTCTGCTGTGCATTGCGTTTCACTTTACATAAGTTGTTTGGCCCAGAAGACAAATCAGAAGCTTGAAAACCTTTGAAAGTTACTACAGATATGGTGCATCAGGCATTACGTCAGGCAGAACGTTCACGCTTTCATCGATGTTCCTGCAAGCGGGCAATTTAAATCCCTGTATTTATTCCTTAGGTAGAGCCGGCAGGGGATTTAATGCAATTAGACAGCTTTATTGCCACATAGCGCAGAGTCAGGCGCAATTCGGCAAGGATCATTTGATCATCTACACCGTGGCTTGTAGCAGTTATTAGAATTTCGCCTGCATCAAAATTAGACACCGCGGCCTGGACCAAACCCGCGTCTTTCGGGTCAGCAGCCCAGTACCATAACCATTCAGCCACCGCGGAGGCCTAGAAACAAGAAAATAAGTATGAGCGCAATTTTTCCAAATATTGCAAGATTTTACTGTAACCATATATCAATATAACCGCAGATCTGCTGTCGACAGGCTTATGTTTTTTGCTATTAATGTTTTTGCTGTCGTCCAAAGCGTTCCCCTTTGGTGTCCTATGGCAGTCTTATATACTCGATCAAACTGATGGAAATAATGTAGAAGAAAGATTTTGCTACATATCGGAGGAATAGGCCATTTACTTCAATATTTTTTATGCAAGTACCTTAAATTTTATATTATTCAAAATTTTTGTCCAAGAACGTTGGACATGGAACGCCGACGGCCAATAGTTCCACGGTCGCCTTTCTCCCGCAACGTTGTCAATGCCAAAGCATGCATCGCACATCTGTCGCTAACCCTACGTAGTTTAAACAGCAACTGAGGTGTCCACTATCTCAGGGGGCCAGTTATGCGCTTTTCATTTGCTTTCGAAGCTCCCGCTCTTCATCGGCGCAACTTCAAAGCGGCTGAAGGCTGCTGAAGATCAAAGAGATTGCGTCGTCGAAACTCGAGGAACGTGGCGTAGTAAAGCTTTAGCTTTACAAATTAACGTCTGCGATGCAAACGTTTTGCCCGGATACCCACACTGGGGTACAAAAATTAAAGCGGCTATTATAGACGCATTCTGTACGTCAGCAACCGCAAATAGAACACACGGAGTCATGACATAAAATAGAAAAGATATCGTGCGTAACGACACACAGTGTCAGTGAATTAAGCAAGATTATCAGCTTCCTGATGTCGCAAGCAGTTTCAAGTGGATGGATGGATGGATGGAAACATCTTTTATTAGAAAAAAAGGAAAGAAAAAAATCTTCCAGGGTGGTCTCCTACTGGTTCAGGAGTCCACAGGCTTGTGCTTCACATTAGACGCGATCCACCAGCCATTTCTGGCCGGCGGGGTCAGCGGTCCGTAAAGCAGCCTCCCAGGAAGAATGAGTGGGATTGGAGTTGGGGGGGGGTTGTACTGCCTCTGGGGAAGGACATTTCTAAAGGTAGTTGAAAATTGTGAATCTGGGCACGCCACAGGTGTTAAAATGAGGAGGAAAGCATGAGAGACGGTAGGGTGAAATAACGCAGTCCGCCTGTAATTGTCGCCATGTGGCGCTTGATAAGGGCGACAAAGTACTGTGGGGTGGTGGTAATGTCATGCGGCTGAGTTTGTAGAATGCGGTGATTTGATGATATGTATAGAGAACCGAATGGGCCTCTTGCGCAAGAGTTGGGTGCCTGATCGTCCGGGGTCCAGGAGGAGAGTTCTTGGGCCAACGCATGAACGCGCTCATTACCGGGGATCGATGCATGTCCAGGGATCCACGACAGAGTAACCGTTCGGTCGAGAGAGGTGGCTGTGGCAAGAATACGGTGTGTGGCCGGCGTCGCCACGCCCTTTAGGTAGTGGCGGTATGCGACCTGGGAGTCTGTGCAAATTTCAGTTATGTTTTTGTCAATGGTGAAGTGGGCCAGCGCAAGTGCGATGGCGGCTCCTTCTGCCTCTCCAGGTGAATTAGTTCGGATGGTGGCGGCGGCCCCCACAGTGCCGTCTTCATAGGCTGCGACTGCCTTGAAGAAACCTGCTTTAAAATTTTCTGCCACGTCGACATAAATGATATCGGAGCGGTCTGTATGTTTTTGTGTAATAGCTTGCTCGAGCCTGCCGCCTACCCTGATGGAGGCTAGCGCTCAAATTGCGTGGTAGGGGCTTCTGATATATGTGATCCTGCGTGCGCAGAGAAATCATGTAAGGTGTAGTAATTGTTGAGGTGGGAATGGGTGGATTGAGACGGAGCTGTTGCAGTAGGCATTGTCCTGTTTACATGCGGCTCAGGGGCAATAATTGGTTGGTGCGTTGAGCCTCTATTAATTCGATCACGGTATTGTGGGTACCAGTGGCCAGGAGGCGTTTCGTGCTAACCGTCCGTGGAAGACGTAGGACAGAGGTGAGAGCCGTGCGTATTAGGATGTCTGCATATTTTGTTTACACTACTTTGTGGATACCCTCCTTTGGGTAGCTAGAACTGCAGAGTACCTCGCAGAAAACGGTGGGCTTTGTCGGAACGTAATCGTTGAGGCCGACTTTGTGGATTCACTTTCTCCTGCAGCTGTTATTTTTCCTGGAGGAATGGCGTACAGCATGAAGCGATTTTCACGCCGACTTGTGCACTGAAGTGCGCCTCAACCGTCACAAAGCGACACAAAAGGTATAGAGTTCGAATTGCCAGTGCGTAACTCGCCAAGTTCGGGTGCGTGGCCTCCTGGTAGGGCACCCGTCTCGGCCTCGGCAAGTGGATTCGACTCCCCCTGCCGGCCAGTTACCCACCGGATTCCTCAAAATGGGTACAAGGTTTACCCCGGCCTGGTGCTCGGCTTGCTAGGGTTGCATGGCTTGACAAAGGAGCCTGCGTGTTCAAATCTCGTCCCTGTAGGCTTGGACCACTGGTGGTGGGGTCTACTCCCACTGCCGCCGGTTACCCACCGGTCATGCTGTAATGGTTACAAGCCATTCTCTGGCCTGATGCTCGGCTTTCTAGGGAGCATGGCATGGGAAAGGAGCCCGTGCCTTCAAAATCCCAATAACTTGTGAGCCTTCGGGAGCCGCTGGGTTCGATCTCCAGTGCCGCCGGGTGCCCACCGGTTTTTGAATGGGTACAAGATTTCCCTCGGCCTGGTGCTCGGCTAGTTTAGGGTGAGATGCTTGGGAAAGGGTCTTAGACCGAACACCAATGAGATGCTTGTAAGAGGGTTTTAGACCAAACCGTTTCGTTGAGGCATAAGAGATAATTTCGCCATCAAGCCGCCCTAGTTGCGGGAATTGAAGACGCAGGCGCCTTTACGAAACAATGCAACTCTAGCAAGCCGAACACCAGGCCGGGGCAAAGCTTGTACCCATTTTGAAGAAACCGGTGGGTAATGAGCTCTGAGGCTCGGTCTGTTCGGAGTTTTTTCACAAATGAAATAGATTTATTTATCAAATTGCATATATAATAAGTGTACAATGAAGAAGCACATTTTATAAGCAGTAGTGCCACATGAATTATAACAGAAATTTAGGCAAATGATAACTGCTGATAACGGCACATAAAAAACTAAAAAGCCACGAAAATAAACTGTGCCCTGTCAGTAAGGCATTAATCACTGAAGACTCTCAATGCCTGTCAGTTCGGTTGGAACCAAATCAGTTGCGCAGGCTACTACAGTTGTTCCGTCCTCTTACGACATGAAAATATCAGACAGCCTTTTTTCAAACATCTTTGAAAATGTTCACATCAGCTATGCCATAGAACAACACTACAAGTGCACCTAGAAGCACAGTGAGCACAAGGATAGCAAATATATATATATATATATATATATATATATATATATATATATATATATATATATATATATATATATATATATATATATATATATATATATATATGACTGCGAAGAAACTGTTTTTCAAGAGCCGTTTCTATGGCTGCCTCCATCACTTCATGGTCTCCGCCATCATTTGGTTCAGCGGCAACTCGGAGACGTTGGCTTGTGATAATTTCGGCCGCTCCTAGCGTCTGTTGAGCAGACGCCGCCCAAACACTTCCAAACTGGCTGTGAGGCGTTCGTAGTAGTGTAGGCATCAGCTGTGTGGTTCCATCACCATCAAATGAGTGCTCTCTCCCCAAACATCATCACTCCTGGTGAAGCTGTCGGACATGGTCACATCGTCCACATGATCTGCTGGCTCTCTATCTTCCCAAATAACGTCACTTCAGCAAAGCAGTCAGTCGTAGTGGATACATCGTCCGTATGATCTGCTTCCTCTCTATCTCCTCAAATATTATCGCTTCAGGTGAGGCGGTCAGTCGTACTGTTTACATCGTCCGTATGGTCTGCTGCCTCTTTATCTTCCCAAATATCATCTCTTGAGGTGAAGCTGTCAGTCGTACTGGGTATGATCTGCTGCCTCTCTATCTTCCCAAATATCATCACTTCAGGTGAAGCTGTCAGTCGTACTGGTTACATCGTCCGGATGATCTGCTGCCTCTCTATGTCCCCAAATATCATCACTTCAGGTTAAGCTGTCAGTCGTACTTGTTACATCGTGCGTATGGTCTGCAGCCTTTCTATCTTCCCAGATATCATCACTTCAGGTGAAGTTGTCAGTCGTACTGGTTACATCGTCCGTATGGCCTGCTGCCTCTCTGTCTCCCCAAGTATCATCACTTCTGGTGAAGCTGTCAGTCGTACTGGTTACATCGTCCGTATGGTCTGCTGCCTCTCTCTCTTCCCAAATATCATCACCTCAGATGAAGCTGTCAGTCGTAATGGTTACATCGTCCATATGATCTGCTGCCTCTCTATCTTCCCAAATATCATCACTTCAGCTGAAGCTGTCAGTCGTACTGGTTACATCGTGCGTATGATATGCTACCGTGGTCAAATTATCTTGAAACTCTTCTAAGAGCTCAGGGCACCACGCACGTCTTCTTTTGGCTCCCACGTGGCGTCCCTCGGAATAAAACTTTTCCACCTAATGCGAAATTCGACTGTCTCCTTCCGTCCTTTGAGATGTGTCCGGCGATCCAAAGCCTTTTCAACTTCGAATATGTCCCTCATTCTTTTCAGACTACGTTGAGAGCGCTATTATTTGTAAGGATTGGTCTACACCACGACGCGTCACTGTTTGAAAATTTTACATCGATCTTTCTATGCGTTACTTCTGAAACTTCCCGACTTCGTCGGACTACGTTTCCCGCTCAACGCTGCCTGTGTTGGCGCTGAAGTGGACCGCGTGCTTTTTTATTCCAAACAGTTGCAAATTTTCTTATTAGCATCAGGCCACAACCTGTGGCCAGTTTTCGGGTCCGCACGCAGGCGTCCTGGGAGGCGGTCTGTCGCACCGCGGCCGGAGGACATCTGACCCCGTCTTGAAGAAGAGGTCTTCAGCCTCGGCCGCCAGGCTGACGGCGAAGCGCTGAGATTTTAGTCGGAGTTTCTTAGCGTGGTCTCCCATTCATCGCTAGTTTTAATCGCGTTGCGCCCTGGGCACGAACGCATCTCCATATTAGGCGATCTAATGTTGCCATGTGGCCGCAAAATTCACAAATTTTGATTTCTGCAGAGTCCCTCTTCTGCCCTCTGGCACCCGTCAAACTCCTCCACAGGGGCGAGAAGAAATTTCAAGCTTGGAGTCTTCTCCAGTAGTAGGATTCCGTTTTACTGAAGGATCTATCCGGTGGCGGATATATAGAAGCAGTTATGGGGAGTCCTAGATCGCACTTCGTGCATCTATGTATTATGGTACCTATTTCCCGTTCTTCGGTCTTGTTGATATTGAGGAATCGAGTCGCGTAGCAGGTTCTGCTCGCGACAAAAGCTTGTACGATTCTGAGTCTACTAGCCTCTGTGAGGCCACTTCTGTTGGACGTATTCTTAAATACTCTGACTACGAGCTCCCACTGTCGTTTAGTTTCTTTTTCAGGCATTTATTACTACTCCACCTGTTGATAATTATACCTAATATTCTAATTTCAGCTACTTCCGTGACTTCGTTCCCGTTGACTTTAATTTTGATAGCTAAAGTTACCTTCCTGCTACTGCTGGTCATTACCAGGAGCTCCGATTTTTCTGGCGAGCAGCATAGACCGACTTCCTCCGCGGGATTGCTGATTATATCTGCTCACTCTTAGAGCCATGATATCATGTATCAGTCATTCCCTTCACAGATCCAGATGGTCACATCGTCCGCGTAGATGATTACATTTAAGTCATCGAGATGCCAAAGCTTACGGGGGAGCTTCCTCATTACGATGTTAAAAAGCAAGGGTGAGAGCACAGCCGCCTGCGGAGTGCCTCTCCCAGTGGAATAATAATAATAATAATAATAATAATAATAATAATAATAATAATAATAATAATAATAATAATAATAATAATAACGCTTGTTTGTCCACTTGACTATGCCAGTTCTGTGGAAGAGATTCAAGTCCGGGTTTGTGTCTGCTGACACAATGTTTCCCGCCCTTGTCGGGCACCTAATGTCGTCAGCAGTGTAGAGGTTTGACACATTGATGTCTTCCCACAGCGTTTGACCCTTCGGTCTGCTGGTCGTGTAACCCCATTCTCGATGTCTGGCATTAAAATCGCCTGCTATTATTAGAGGGTTCTTACCTGGTGTGGATAATCGCTCTCATAAATATCGGGCCAAACCTCGCCTTCGTGCACATCGGGGAGCTGCACACATCGAGTAGAAATATGCTGCCTCTGTTCTTTTTGCCGGTCAGGATCTCCACAAAGACCGTTTCGGACTCCCTGTTGCCTACTTTGTTCTTGACGACGGCGACGTTGCTTTTGACGTACGTCACGACCTGGGTTTTACTTGCCTTCCCTCCATTGTGGCTTTTGTGCCCCGAAAGCTTCCATACGCCTCGCGTTTCCTGCAGAGCTATTGCCAAAGGCTGTGTGTTCTGGCTACCTACGTACTGTTGCAACAGCCATCGCTTCATCGACAACGACCAGCAGTTCCACTGCCAAATCTTACACGTTTTGGGATCCATTATGATCTTGTATTGCATGCCCGAAGCGTTGCAACGGGATTAAAGTACATTTTTTAGCACTCCAAATCTCGTCTAGAGTTTCTTGTTCAGATTCAATTCGAAGCCTATGATTTCATCCTTGACCAATTTTACAAATGCCACGTGCTTTCTGGCTTGTCCAATTAAACTAGGGTCCTGTGATTTCCGTTTAACAGGTCTAGCCTGATCGATATTCATTTCATCTGAGTCGTCACTGTCTCCGCCGCAATTACTCTCGCTTGCCCTGCCGGGGCCGCGTAGGACAGGCGGCCTGAGCATCGGAGGTGCGGATGCAGATATAGCTTTTTCCTCTTTTAACTCTTTAAATGCCTCGACTAGGGATTTGAGGATTTTGCTTAATCACTTTCAGGTCTTCTTTAATTATTTTGATTTCTTTGCTATGCTCGGCTTGAGTCTTTAGTAGTTCGGCAAGTTCTGAGTTGTTTTCTTTGGAAACCACGCTAGCGAAGCTAACCTACTTACCGCGCGCGTTAGCTTCTTCCTTCGTCTTGTCTTGTCCGGCCGGCGTCACCCCGGGCTTCTGCCAATGTTTCTAGTCTTCCGTGGGTGGCGGTGGTGGTGGAGGCCCCCTGCTCGTCCTCCTGGATCTGGGCCCATCTCTGGTGGCGGATGCCCTGGAGTCTCTCATAAGGCCCGCTGTGCCCGCGGCTTTGGCTCTTCCTCTCGATCTGCCTGGGTTTGCGTTGGCCCTTGCTGCTTGTTTTGAGCCAGGATGGCTTCTTTCTCTGCTTGTCGGACTTCTAGAATGTGCGGGGACCTGTACATACTTCAGCAGCGGTTGAGCCCCGGGGATGGCAGCCGCCGCACAGTAGGCATTACGGCTCACAATCTTGATCGTGCTTCTCCGCTGCATTAAGCATTCAGCACCCTCGGAATCGAGTGCGCGTGGGGTCCGGGTAGACGCCCGACCCATGGCCTAGGTGGCCGCATGCGTAGCACACATCGCATTTCTTTTTATAGAAGTTGCACCGTTATAACAATTCGCTGAACCACACGTCTCTCGGGAGTTCTTGGTCTTCGAAAATGATGAGCACGATTTTGGAGTTTTTCTCGAGCCTCCTCGCTCCAACGTAGCCAGGGTTATCTTTGAGCCCCTGCCGAATTTTCTGCTCCGTGACGTCCAGCGGAAGGGCGTATATGACGCCCTTGCCACCCTCCGGCATGGCCGCGTGAGCAGCAGCGCCTATCCCCACTTGCCCGATAGTATCAGAGTTCGACTGGCAGCTCGGATTTGCCTCGCTCTGCCAGTCCACGCCGTTCACGCTCCGAGGTTCTCCCCACTAAAGGGCGGCTAGGCTCGGATGCTAGGCTTAACTTGGCGGCGTGGTTGCTCCAAACTTCACTCTCGCAAAAACCAAACTGGTGGTCCTACCTTTTAGGGAGTTGGTTGCACTTGATCCTCGGGACTTCCGAAAATCGGTCTGATGTGATATGTTGCTGAGCCGTCGAAAAAGACCATTAACAGCGGAGCTCGACGTGGCAGCATCTTCACTCCTCGGTGCCACTTCACAGGAGGATTGACAGACCTACTTCTTGCGCACGCAGTTCTCTTATGCTGGAGGCAAAGTGCCACCGATGTTCCTCGCTTCGCTAACGGTGCGGTTGAGTGCTTAAGGAAAGGAAATGACGCCTGTCTCACATATATTGGTGGACACCCGAACCGCGCCTTAAGGAAAGGAATATTTCCGACGCGCTGTGCCAACTACAACTCTGCGACGCCGATGGCTTTTCGACCGAACGAGTTGTATACGCTGTCGCGTAAAATGTATTTTGCATACCTGGTCATTTGCGTATCTGTGTATATTAAAGCGAAGCTCACTCTTGCAGTATCGCCTTTCACGTCCGTGTAATAATACGGTGGCGTCTCAAAGCGGTTGGTCGGCTAACTGGCTGACAGCCGAGGAACAGCCATCGATAGTCGCACCCCATGCATATGCCACGGAACGCCGGTTGCAACGGCGCGCAGAACGCTGTTCCCGAAGTCTCGCTCGACAGAAGCATGGATGCTTTGTATTTCGCTAGAGGAGCTCGTCGACGACCGTTCATTAGACGATCAACTTACTCTGCAAAACATTTAGCGCGAATTGCGTGATATTCTGTATGCATCCGCTGAGCAGACGATAAAAGTTAGTGTGTTGCGCTCTGTTTGACAGCGAACAAAAATGTCCTTTGCATACCTTTAAGCAATAAATATCACACGAAAGCTTTTTACATTATGCATTTCTTCATCCTATCTTACAATGTATTTCGACGACTCAAAAGCTCAGAGGTTGTCGTCTGCTCCCCAGGAGGATGGCGTTCGGTATCACGCTATTGGCTGACGCTTGTGCAGACGAGAGCAGCGCCTTAACGCCATAGCTTTTGCCCCGCCCTCCACTCGCCTGCACGTGCTTGCGCGAAGTGTAGCTCAGTGCAGGTTGATCGCGAGAGGTTGGTCACCCAATGAACGCTGCGGATTACTGTTGCAGTGACGCCTGTCTGCACCAACGTTTATTTATTTATTTATTTATTGTACCCTCAGGGCCCGAAGGCATTACAGAGGGGAGTGGGAATACATAAAAATTCAGCCTAAACAGCAACAACAATAGGGAAAACAAAAATAAACCAGGAATACATAAAAAGTGAAAACACAGGAAGGCAATAAGATTAGAATGCAGTGGGGATATATTAAAACAGTGTGTAGACAGTAACAAGGCAATTTTTATACAGTAATAAACGACACATACTCAGAAAGAAACATTAAGGACTTTACGAAATGCATTGTTATCGGAAATACCTGCGATGTCGTGGGGGAGGTGATTCCAGCTGACACAAGTTCGGGGTATGAATGAATCATGAAAACATTTGGTGTGACAAGATGGGATTCCAACTTTATGACGGTGATCAACGCGTGCTGATATGTAACATGGTCTAGACAGTAACTTAGGATTGAGAAAGCTGTTGTGGTAAATTTTATGAAAGAGACACAATGAGGCTATTGATCTGCGGTGGGAAAGAAGTGGTAGGGACAAACTTGATTTCATGGCGGTTACACTGCTTGTTCGGTGATAATTAGAAAGAATGAAACGGCATGCGCGGTTCTGTACAGCTTCCAAATCTGAAACGAGTGAATCGATGCCAGGGCTCCAGACAGATGCAGCATATTCTAACTTGGACCGAACCAATGTTTTATAAAGTAATAATTTTATTGAAGTAGATGAACGTGAGAAATTTCTGCGAAGGTACCCAAGCATGCGATCAGCGTTATTTATTATGTATTCAACGTGAGTTTTCCAAGACAGGTTACAAGAAACGTAAACACCCAGATATTTATAACATGACACGGTTTCGAGAGACACGTTGTTAATGTGATAAGAAGAAGGGGCATTAGAGAGACGAGAAATGCGTACATGTTTACACTTATTAATGTTTAGTTGCATGTTCCAAGTAAAACACCAGTCAAGAACCTTGTTAATATCAGATTGAAGACAAGAGACATCATTACCATCTTTAATTTCGCGGTAAATAACACAATCATCGGCAAAAAGATTAATTGAAGAAGAAATGTTAGCCGGTAAGTCATTTATATAGATGAGAAAAAGGAGGGGCCCAAGAACTGACCCCTGTGGCACGCCGGAACGGACAGGCAAAGAATGAGAGTTTATATTGTTCGCTGTTACGAATTGTGAACGGTTAGAAAGAAAGCATTGTAGCCATGCAAGGACATTAGGGTCTATGTTAAGATTGCTTAATTTAAGAAAGAGAAGCTCATGTGAAACAGTGTCAAACGCTTTCGAGAAGTCCAAAAATATGCAATCTGCCTGAGACCCGTGGTCAAGGATGCAATGAAGGTCATGTGTGAAACATATTAGCTGAGTTTCGCATGAAAAAGACTTACGAAAACCATGCTGGGCAATGCTGAAAAAGGAGTTAGATTCTAAAAAAGAGATGAGATGAGAATATATGACGTGTTCCATGATCTTGCACGGAATACTAGTGAGTGATATAGGTCTAAAGTTATCAGGAGAATGTTTACTTCCGGACTTATGCAGTGGAATCACCTTCCCAATTTTCCAATCATTGGGAATACAACCTGTCGCAAGAGACTGCTCAAACAATTTAGTAAGAATTATGGAACAATAGTACTTTGTATTAATTAAAAACTTCGAATTAATGTTGTCAACACCGCAGGAAGAGGAAACCTTAAGATTTTCTATGATGCACTGGATGCCTGACGCGTCGAATATAACTGGATCCATAGGAAGAGCATCAAAAACAGGGCACACGCGATGAACAAGAGAAACGTTGGTAGAAAATGCCGCAGCAAATATATTGTTTAGAACAGAAGCACATTCGTATGGAGGAAAGGCAACACCATCAGAAGAAGTAAGTAGTATTGTGGAAGGGTCTTTCTTGTTAACTACATTCCAAAATTGTTTTGGATTATTCACCAGCATAGCAGGCAGTGTGTGGTTAAAAAATGTGTCCTTTGCGTTTTTTAGCGCACCTTTGTACTCTGCAGCTGCGGAAAAGTAGGCCTCCCATCGTTGTTTAGAATTCAACAACTTCGCAGAGCGGAACAAGCGCTTCTTTTTATTGGAGAGTCTTTTTAAAACATTATTAAACCAAGGTGATTCCCGATCGCACTTCAAAGATCTTAATGGTACAAAAGTGTTAATGAGATGTTCAACGATATCCTTGAACAAATCCCAGTTAGCGTAAAGAGAACGCTGTGAAAAGCCTGGTAAGTAATCATCCAAAAAACCAGCTAGTTCGCAGTTAATAGCATTAAAGTCAGCCCGTTTATAATCTCTAATGTGTTTAGTCTGACTAACTCGGATAGATACAGGAATTTGTACATCAAAATGCAGCAAAGAATGATCACTGAGACCAGGTAGGTAAAAAATCGAAGGGATATGATCAGGCACGTTAGTTAGAACAAGATCTAAAACATTCGATGAGGATAAAGTAGTTCGAGTAGGTTTAGAGACTAACTGCGAAAGATTGAAATCCATACAAGTTGACAAAAACTTTTTACACTCAGTAGAAAAAGAGCTGAGATAAGGTGATGTACTAGTCCACACGATACTAGGGTAGTTAAAGTCACCAGCTAAGACAATAGGTGTACTCGGAAATCGTACAGTGATCATGTTAAGGGAATCATGCAATTCATCAACGAATGTATGGCTCGAGGACGGGGGACGGTAACATATACCCAAAATCATTCTCTTAAAACGTACACTAAGTTCCACCCAAACCAGTTCCAGGCTAGTTGGAATATTAATAGGCGATGCTACAAAATTATCCGCGACAGCTATTAAAACACCTCCTCCAGATCTCTCACTTCTGTCAGATCTAAACACGTTATAGCGTTTTTTGCAGTCAAATAGTTCAATGTCCGCTATCTTGGAAGAAAGCCATGTTTCGGTTAGTAAGACGACATCAGCATCACACGAATCAATGATAGGATTAAGTTCATCGCGCTTGGGTAGTAAGCTTCGTATGTTGGAAAAAAGAAAAGAAAGCGAGTTGCCAGTATCGGACACTGGCCCACTGCCCCTCGCGCAGCCCTACGGCGCGTAGGTCGAGCCAGAGGTACCGTCATTTGACTGCTGATTGTGGACTGGCGAAGGAGACAATCGATCAGTCGGCTCAGCATGTGATGAACCAGCGATACCGTGACTTGAGTTACTACCAAGAGAAGTTGCTGATGCCCGAAGATTAGCCTCCATGAAAACGCAGTCGCGAGCAGGGTTATAACTGTAGCATTTGTTCTTAATGTACAGTTTGTTGTGCCTAAGCTTGTAAAATGAGTCCTGACCCTTAGCGAATTGAAGCAGCTTTTTCCTGGCCTGACGCGTTTCCAACGAGTAATCTTCACTTACGGTGATACCTTCATCTTTAAGTTTCGCTGACTGGGATAGAATTTTTTGCTTTGTTTTAAAGGAGGAGAACTTCACGATGACCGGGCGACATTTATCATCCGTAAATGTACCAATCCTATGGGTACGTTCAAACGCATCCTTCATAAGCGCCGGACTGAAGCAGTTAGAGATAACGCTCAAAAGCTTGTCTTCCGTTCCTTCCCATGTTTCCGTTGGACTGTCACGTAAGCCAAAAAACAATAGATTGTCTCTTCGCTGCCTGTCTTCAAGCTGTGACTGACTAAGCCGCAATTTGGCATTCTCGCTAATCAGGTTATCAGCGAGTTCGCGCAGGGTCAGCAGCTCTTGTTGAGCTTCGTCAGAAGCAGAAGCTTGAAGTTCAACTGCCGACAGCCTCGCATCGATATCGGAGATATTCTTTTTCATAGATTCCTGATTTTCCTTTATTTCAGATATGGAAGCAATTAAGCGTAACTGTTCGGTTTCCATTCTAGCAGTGCGTGAGTTAACGTTCTGTAATAAAGTTAACACGTCATTAAGCTTTTCCTGTACAGAGTCATCCGTTTCACTGTTCTTAGAACGCGTACCAGGGCCAGGGTTAAGTTCGACGTCACCCGACTGCAGAACCAGCTGAGCACACACATCAAATGACTGCACAAGCAAACCTAATAGCACTTGTGGGCGTGGGAACAGCACAAGACAAACATTGCTAGATTTCTTTGCAAACATAGGAACGTCATTACTAACCTGCATGAACAAACGCATGCTGTCAAGCAACCGTGCCACGATGCTGTTCACACGCCCACTGGAAGGCGCGGGCCGCTGGCGTTCTTTTATATCCAGAGGAAATGGTGATGTCGTAGGCGATGAGCTGAACTTCTGCGAAGGAGCCACGGTCCAAGAGGGTTGCCAGGACGGGTCATATGAAGCCAGGTCAGCATAACAGCAATAAGGTGAAGGTGCAATCCATGCGGTGTCTGTTGGAGCGGTCGATGCCACGTAGATCTGAAGATATCCCGCTATCTGCATGAACAAACGCATGCTGTCAAGCAACCGTGCCACGATGCTGTTCACACGCCCACTGGAAGGCGCGGGCCGCTGGCGTTCTTTTATATCCAGAGGAAATGGTGATGTCGTAGGCGATGAGCTGAACTTCTGCGAAGGAGCCACGGTCCAAGAGGGTTGCCAGGACGGGTCATATGAAGCCAGGTCAGCATAACAGCAATAAGGTGAAGGTGCAATCCATGCGGTGTCTGTTGGAGCGGTCGATGCCACGTAGATCTGAAGATATCCCGCTATCTGCATGAACAAACGCATGCTGTCAAGCAACCGTGCCACGATGCTGTTCAGCGCTATGCATGCAGCCCACATATCTCTCTACCCGCTGCGGTGGCTCAGTGGTAAAGGCGCTCGTCTACTGAGCCGGAGTAGCCGGGTTGAAACCGACCGCGCGGCCGCGTTTCGATGTAGGCGTAACGCAAAAGGCGCCCGTGTGCTGTGCGACGTCAGTGCACGTGAAAGATATCCAAGTAGTCGAAATTATTTGGGAGCCCTCCCCTATGCCACCTCCTGCTTCCTTTCTTCTTTCATTGCCTTCTTTATTCCTTACTTTACGGCGCGGTTCGGGTGTGCACCGAGATACTGCGCCATTTCCTTCCCATAAAAAACCAATTTCCACACTTCTTTCTCTCACCACCGTCACGAATCTCAAAGCGCGATTGAGGCGTTTACAGACCCAGGGAGTTAGATATGCGCGCTTCCTTTCCTGGAAATAGAACGTTGTCGGTGCCAACGCCAATTAACACAACATTCCCAACAATTCTGACAAAAGCATTTCTTCTTATAGTTTATAGTTTATGAAGGTTTAATTTCCCAAAACCGACTCACGCTATGAAGTAAAGGGCTCCGGAAATATCGACCACCTGGGGTTCTTTAACGTACTCTGACATCGCATACTACACGGGCGTCTATGTGGGCATTCCAGCGCTTCTTGTGTAACAAGCGCAGCCATAAAATCTCTGGAAAGTGAAATCCTTGTTCCTTAATCAGGAGCTCTGCTGTGCAATGCGTTTCACTATACATACGTTGTTTCGCCCAGAAGACAAATCAGAAGCTTGAAAACCTTTGAAAGTTACCACAGATAAGGTGCATCAGGCATTACGTCAGGCAGAACGTTTATGCTTTCTTCGATGCTCCTGCAAGCGGGCAATTTAAATCCCTGTATTTGTTCTATAGCCAGAGCCGGCAGGAGATTTAGTGCAATTAGACAACTTTATGGCCACGTAGCGCAGAGTCAGGCGCAATTCGGCAAGGACCACTTGATAATCTACGCCGCGGCATGTAGCAGTTATTAGAATTTCGCCTGCATCAAAATTAGACCCCGCGGCCTGGACCGAACCCGCGTCTTTCGGGTTAGCAGCCCAGCACCATAACCATTCAGCCACCGCGGAGGCCCAGAGACAAGAAAAAAATTATGAGCGCAATTTTTTCAAATATTGCAAGATTTTACTGTAACCATCAATAAATATAGCCGCATATCTGCCGCAGGTAGGCTTGCGTTTTTGCTATTACCGTTTTTGCTATCGTCCAAAGCGTTCCCCTTTGGTGTTCTATGGCAGTCTTATATGCTCGATCCAACTGATGGAAATAATGTAGAAGAAAGATTCTCCTACATATCGGAGGAATGGGCCATTTCCTTCAATATTGTTTGTGCAAGTACCTTAAATTTTACGTTATTCAAAATTTTTGTCCAAGAACGTTGGACATGGAACGCCGACGGCCAATAGTTTCACGGTCGCGTTTCTCCCGCAACGTTGTCAATGCCAAAGCATGCATCGCACATCTGTCGCAATCCGTACGCAGCTTAAACAGCGACTGAGGTGTCCACTGTCTTCAGGGGGCCAGTTATGCGCATTTCCTTTGCTTTCGAAGCTCCCGCTCTTCATCGGCGCAGCGCTCCGGAAGGGCTGAAGGCCGCTGAAGGTGAAAGCGATTGCGTCGCTGAAACTCGCGGGACATGGCGTAGTAAAGCTTTCGCTTTACAAATTGACGTCTGCGATGTAAACGTTTTGCGCGGAGACCCACACTGAGGTACAGAAATTAAAGCGGCTATTACAGACGCATTCTGTACGTCAGCAATCGCGAATAGAACACATAGAGTAATGACGTCAAATAGAAAAGATGTCGTGCGCAACGACGCACAGTGTCAGTGAATTAAGCAGGATTTTCAACTTCCTGATATCGCAATCAGTTTAAACTGGATACACTATTTTGGGTAGCAAGAAATGCAGAGTACCTCCCAAAGGACGGTGAGCTTTGTCGCAACAAACTCGTTAAGGCCGACTTTGTGGACTCACCTTCTGCTGAGGAATCGCTAACAGCATGTAGCCATTTTCTCGCCGCTTGTGCACTGCTGTGCGCCTCAACCGGGCAGAATGCGGCACTAAAGGTAGAGTTCGAAATGCCAGTGCGTAACTCGCCAAGTTCGGGTGCGTGGCCTCCTGGTAGAGCACCCGTCTCGGCCTCGGGAAGTGGATTCGACTCCCCCTGCCGGTCGGTTACCCACCGGTTTCCTCAAAATGGGTACAAGCTTTGCCCCGGCCTGGTGCTCGTCTTTCTAGGGTGCATGGCTTGACAAAGGACCCCGCGCCTTCAAATCTCGTCCCTGTGGGCTTGGACCACCAGTGGTGGGGTCTACTCCCACTGCCGCGGGTTACCCACCGGTCATGCTGTATTGGGTACAAGCCATTCTCTGGCCTGGTGCTCGGCTTTCTAGGGTGCATGACATGGGATAGGAGCCCGCGCCTTCAAATCCCAACACCGTGTGAGCTTTCGGGATGGTCTGGGTTCGATCCCCCGTGCCGCCGGGAACCCACCGGTTTTTTAGTGCGTACAAGATTTCCCCCGGCCTGGAGCTCGGCTCTTCTAGGGTGAGATGCTTGGGAAAGGTTCTTAGACCGAACACCGGTGAGATGCTTGGGAAAAGGGTTTTAAACCAAAGCGTTGCCTTGAGGCATAAGAGATAATTCCGCCATCAAGCCGTCCTAGTGACGGGATTTGAAGGCGCAGGTGCCTTTGCGAAGCCATGAAACCATAGCAAGGCGAGCACCAGGCCGGGGCAAACCTTTTAGCAATTTTAAAGAAACCGGTGGGTAATGAGCTCTGGAGATCGGTCTGTTCAGAGTTTTTCACAAATAAATAGATTTATTTATCAAAGTGCATAAATAATAAGTGTACAATGAAGATGTACACATTGTTAGCCGTAGTGCTGCATGAATTATAACTGAAATTCAGGCAAATGATAACTGCTGACAATTGCAGATGATAAAACTAAAAGCTATGAAAATAATATGCGCCATGTCAGTAAGGCATATTAATCAACCAAAACCCTCAATCTCTGTCAGTTCGGCTGGAACGAAATCAGTTGCACAGGCTACTACAGTTGTGCAGACCTTTTACCACAAGAAAATATGAGACAGCCATTTTCAAACGTCTTTTAAAATGTTCATATCAGCTACGCCATAGAACAACACCACAAATGCACCTAGAAGCACCGTGAGAACAAGGATGGCCAGAATATATATCCATATAGAGGACTGTGAAGAAACTGATTTTCCATGGGCCGTTTACATGGCTGCGACCATCTCTTCGTGGTCTGCTCCATCCTTTTGTTCAGCCGCAACTTGGAGACGTTGGCGTGTGATAATTTCGGCCGCTCCCAGTGTCTGTTGAGCAAACATCATCACTTCTGGTGAAGCAGTCGGTCATGGTTACATCGTCCATGTGATCTGCTGCCGCTCTATCTTCCCAAATATCATAACGTCAGCTGAAGCTGTCAGTTGTACTTGGTATATCATCCGTATGATCTGCTGCCTCTCTATCTTCCCAAATATCATCACTTCAGGTGAAGCTGTCAGTCGTACTGGTTCATCGTCCGTATGATTTGCTGCCTCTCTATCTTCCCAAATACCATCACTTCAGGTGAGGCTGTCATTCGTATTGGTTACATCGTCCTGATGATTTGCTGCCTCTCTATCTTCCCAAATACCATCACTTCAGATGAAGCTGTCAGTCGTACTGGTTACATCCTCCGTATGATCTACTGCCTCTCTACCTTCCCAAATATAATCAATTCTGGTGAAGCTGTCAATCGTACTGGTTACATCGTTCGTATGATTTGCTGCCTCTCTATCTTCCCAAATATCATCACTCCAGGTGAAGCTGTCAGTCGTACTGGTTACATCGTCCGTATGATATGCTGCCTCTATATGTTCCCAAATGTCATCACTTCAGGTGAAGCTGTCAGTCGTACTGGTTAGATCGTCCGTTTGATCTGCTGCCTCGGTCAAATTATCTTCGAACTCTTGTAAGAGCTCACGGCAACCACGCATATCTTCTCTTGGCTCGCACGTGTCGTCACTCGGACAAAAATTTTGCACCTAATGCGGAATTCGACTATCTCCTTTCGTCCCTTGAGATGTGTTCGGCGATCCAAAACCTTTTCCACTTAAATACGTCCCCCATTGTTTTCAGACGACGTAGAGAACACTGTTATGAGTAAGGATTTTTCTACACCACGAGGGGTCTGTTCGAAAATTATACAACGATCTTCCCAGGCGTTACTTCTGAAACGTCTCGACTACGTCGGACTGCGTTTCCCGCTCAATGCTGCCTTTGGCGGCGTGGACCGCGTGTTTTGTTTATTATTCCAAACAGTTACAAATTTGCTAATCACCATCAGGCTAATCACCTGTTGCCAGGTTTGGGAATCAGCAGATAGAGGCACCGCATTTGACCACGCCGTTTTACATTTTTCGTTCCCTCCACAAACACAATTTTCCAGCTTAGGCAACTTTCCTGGAGGTGCAGATGGCGCGATACTGGCGATCATATAGTTTCCTTCTATTAACTCCGCATCGCAGCCTATTCGGGGTTTAGAACAGAAGCGTGGCCTTGTAGTAGAGCATCGGCGTCGCATTCGGGAGGTGCTGGGTTCGATCCCTAATGCCGCCGGGTACCCATCGGTTTTTTAATGGGTGCAAGATTTCCCCCAGCTTTTGCTCGGCTCTTCAAGGGTGAGAGGCATGAGAAAAGGGTCCCGGACCAAACAGTTGCCTTGACGGATCAGAGTTAAGTTCCGCCGTCAAGCAACCCTAAACCCGTGCCGCCGTAGTGGGGGCACTACTACGCCACCACTACCGCCACCACTACCGCATACCCGGCGCATCATAGCCGTTTATCATGGTGCGCCGCAGCCGTGGCCTCGTGGTAGAGCACCCGCCTGGGCCTCGGGAGGTGGTGGGCTCGATTCCCGCTGGCGGTCAATTAATCACCGGTTTCCTCAAAATGGGTACAAGATTTGGCTTAGCCTGGTGCTCGGCTTGCTAGGGTTGGCGAAGGAGCCTGCGCCTTCAAATCCCGTCATTGTGGGCTGGGAAGAAACGTCGAGGAGACTCACAGGCAAATTGAAAAAAAGTCCCACAAGTTCGGCTTCTGCAGCACGAGGTGTATTTAGGGTTGCTCGACGGCGGAACTTATCTCTGATCCGTCAGGGCAACAGTCGGAAGGCAGCCCGTCGATATCGCGGTGGAGCGCAGCGCAACGATGGAGGCGAGTAGCTAGTCTAAGCGGTCGCCAGTGGCTGACTGATCGAGGCGATAAGACTGGAGGCGAGGAGCACTGAACCGCAGGCAAGACGGCCATGAGCTGGTGAATAATTTGGGCCAGTGATGCGATGTCTGCTGTCGACACGCTAATGATCCCGCGCACATGCTCAGGAAGGCGTTGCAGGAACATTTCTCGCAGCAGCGATGCATCCACAGACGGGGAATAGTTAGCAGCCCGGTGCAGCACACGGCGCAGGAACTCCGTGGACTTGTGGGCGCCGACTTCTTCCGCCTGAAGCAGCGGTTCCAGGCGACGTTGCTCCGATTGAGAATTGCGCAAAATGAGCGCCACTCGTAGATGGTCGTGAGGGCGATCAGCGGGTGGGGATAGCAGAATGTCTCGGACGACCGTAGCAGCGACAAGATGTAGAGTCCCAAGAGCATGTATCGTACATGTCCTTCTGAGACGGGATGCCGCGTAGGCTAAAATTAGACGTTATGGTCACTAACCAGAGTTCCAAGTCCGAGGCCCATAATTAGGACAGCTGGAGAGCAGACGCGTCGTGCTCATGCGGGGGCGGCGCGGATGACAGAAGTGACGAGGTAGTGGAGGAAGGTGTTGCCATCGCTTACACGATCTGTGGCTTGCGTCGATGGCAGCCGGAGTTTCGAACTCCGTGCCGTGGTAGGCGTAGGTTGACGCAGGCGCCGGCCGGGTACAGAGGCGGGGCAGCTCGAAGTCCGGAGTCACCAGTTTGTGGAAGGATCATCCCAAACACAAGCCGATGGTGTCTGGTGTCCACAAATTTATTAAAAGGACTCGTTCAGCCAGAAGGGAGCGGAGCCGCCGGCAAGCCGAAAAGTCGCAGCGCGGAGGTCCGATCGCGTAGCCGTCGAATTCTAATCTGCGCACGCCCGCCGAGCGTGCTGGGGTATGGCTTCTTCTGGAGGCGGGCACAAAACTCCAAGTTATACCCCCTCCCCCTCCCTCTAGCGCGGAAGTCGTGAGGGAGAGGAGCGGTATGGCAGTGGGACAACCAGGTGGTATGCAGGGTGGAATAAGGACATCAGGAAAAGTCCGATGGCAAAGCGAGAACGAGACTGGGTGGAGCTGCGGCAAAGGTCTCGGTCGCCGGGCCAAGGCTGAATCGTGATGGCGGAGGTAGAGGCGGTGAGAGCGAAGGCGGACGCACTTAATGCCGGCTGTCCGACTGCGAGTAGCAAGGAACAGAAGAGCCACAGCGGCGACAAAGGGCACCTGAAAGGGTGCTGTATACCGGTGACGTGCCGGGGTGACAACAGCGCGGCAAAAGCAGCCTGTAGTGGGCCGGCCACGGAATTTGACGGGTGTCTTGAAGACAAGACAGCGAGCAGCAATGTGTGGCCCAGACGGGGAGACTGCAGTGCATGCTTCCGATACTGCCGGACAGGCGAGGCGTGCACCAGTAATGGCAACTGCGAGTGGCGTGGTCGTTGTGGAAATCACAGAGGAAGCAAAGAGGAAGCTGCTGAAGCCGCACCCACCCTCTTGGCTGGCCAGGGCATTCAGTACGGGTGGAAGGGAGCGATGGTACAAAGCGGACGAAAAGACAGGGGTGTCGCCACCACAGTCTGGATGCGTGGATGGCTCAAGGGGAGTATGAGAAGGTTCACCGGGAAGTGAGCGAGACGGAATAGGTACGTGTTCTTCGGCACAGGGGCTGGAATCAGTACTAGGCGGGTCGTGCGGCTCCTCAGCAGTGGAAGCGACGGAATAAGAAAGCGTCGCAGCGGGTGAAAAGGTGTGGGATGGTGAGAAGACAGGAGGCAGGAGCGATGGAACAGGTGCCGGTGTAGTTGTCACCGTTGGTGGAGTCGTTACCTGCGGCTTACAGCGGGATCGGAAACGCAGGGAAGCCGGAGCAGCGGTAGATTCCTGGCATGCTGCTGTTCTGGCCATGAAGAGGTCGTGCGGGGCCGCTGACAGCGGCACATCCCAAGAACGGTGGTTGCTTGAGGTGGTGCAGGGTTGCGAGCAGTGGCGAGGTCGGGAATTATAGTGGGCTCGAGATGAGCAGCGGCGACGAGACCATACGTCTTCCCTGTGGAGTGCCTCATAGGCCTGAGACTGGGGTGAGGCGCCAGCGCGATGTGCACGCAGGACAGCACTGTCGGAAGGCAGCCCGTCGATCTGGCGGCGCAGCGCAGCGCAGCGATGGAGGCGAGTGTTGCCTATGGCCTGTTGATTGTGAGGGACTTGTCCGGTGCTGGACTTGCCCGCTGCAAAGTGTGCGCGCGCTCCTTCGCGAATACCGGATGGGAGGCCGCCGGAGCCCAGTTTAAGGTATCTCGGGCTAAGAGGTTGGCAGCCTCATTTTCAGGATTCCCGGAGCGCGCGGGTCCTCAAATCAGCTCCACATGATGCGGCGGGGGCGCACCAGGCGCGTCTAGTTTAAAAGCGTCTACAAGTTCCCTGATTTTGTTGCGAAGGCCTAGTTGCATGAGTAGGTCGGTACACACTAAATACGAGCCTAACGTATTAATATCCAGATGGGCATAAACTCGCTTGTCGTCTGGACTTTATTCCTTGAAAAGGGCATAAATTATGCCCGCTCAGGGAGGTTTTTTCCGGGCGTAAACGGATTGTTCATTAGTTCATTCGAGAAATTGGGACGGGGTGCGGAGGGTATGCTTTTCGTTCTAGAGGGAGGTTTTAAAGGTATCCTGCGGGAATTAATATTAAAACCATTTAGGTATTTTTGATGAAATTATTGCAAATTGATTTGCTTCCTTAGGAACATACACATTTAGGTCGCGTGCTCTCGTTGGAGCTTTTCTTGAACCCGTCGCAGTTTGGGGGCCTTCGGGCATGAAACGAAGTGATACTATGCAACATTTCACTGCAGTTCACATGATGGATTGTACTGTTACGGTACGCATTACAGTAACAGATTTTTCACGCGCCAGGCGGCATAGTCGAGAAAGGTAAGCCAGCGCAGGACGGGAACACTGCACGCTTTTTACCTTAAGGTTCGGGCGACGATGAGCCGTAGCGCAAGTATTTACATTACGACGTAACGCTAGAGTGACAGCAGCTGAGGAACCCGCAGCGCCCGGCTGGTGGGCGTGTCTGCACACACTGCTGTCTCGTCACACACAGCAGTGTTTTTCCACCCCGCAGCTAAAGACGCTTCACTGTGGCTATACCTGAGCTGCACCAACCACCACAAGCACAGACTGCCGCTGCTGTGCAGCACGGCCGCAGAGCGCGGAACCGCCGTCCGAACAGTCCAAGCAGCTACTCGAGGGAGCCCGGTAATGAATAAAAAAAACGAGCGCACCGAGGTGTGCGTCAAAAGGAACGGGGCGTACACACCAAACTGTCATCCCCAGGACCAACTAGCACTGCAGGACGAGCAATGCAGGTTGCAGCGTAGCGGGCACATAGAGGCGCGAGAAGGAAGCCAAGCGCGAAGTGCTGATCGTATCCGCCGCGGAGTTGGGTAGCACCGCAGTGGCAGGTAAACGGGTCGCTGAAGGATCTGGTGTATGTCCGTGGACGGTCGCCCGCAACGGACCAGTCTTCCTGCAGGTGGGCGGCCCGTTGAGAGAAATCCTGGCCGCCGTGGTGTGCACCGCACGACTGTTCGAACCAGAGTTTACTCTGCGACACCGCTCTTGCAAACATGCTTCCGAACGGCGCAAAACTCCAATCGAACGCACTGACTTTCTAACCTTTTAAACAAATTGCGCGGTTAATGCATTCCGAGAAGCGAAGTTGCGCCCTCATCTCCCCGCTTCGCAAGCAATACGCGTAGCGTGGTTATTATGCGACCTATCAAAACTGGTTGCTTCACGTCATATACTGCGTTTCAAACAAGTACGTGACTCCACCGGTGTCATTGTAATCTAGGCACACCATATTTCACATCGCCACAGCAAAATGCGAAGTCGAAACCGGTGGAACAACCAGCCAGGCCTGCCCGGCGCGAGCAGCCTATCCGCTATACTGGCTTCCCTGGGCCCGTACGGAGCAAGCCGCAGCCCCAGCGCCGCGCGCCGTAATGCACGTGGTTTTTCCCAAGTTGTGGCCGCTATTCCACAAATTCACTCGCACACCATATTTGGGGTTGGTATCTTCTTTAAGAGCTTCGTGTAAAGTTCAGGTTTCATATTAAAAGAATGACTAATTGTTGCAGACACAGCCCGTGCAACTCAGGCGAAGACAAGTCTGAAGTGAAGCTGTCACTCGAGACACGTGAACTCGTAAACTATAGTAGTGTGTCGAGGTAAGGCGGGGCGCTGAGGCCGTTTGCGCCGGCGCCGACAGATGGCGCTGTCGCTCCCTTCACCTGGCGCACGCTGGCAGCAGCGAAGTGGGTAGTTTGGTTGCAGAGATGGTTATGTGGACTCCCGTAGGTATAATCTTGTCCCAGATAGCTCCACCGGTCTCAGAGAGCTCTGGATGAAAGTCAGACACACGCAATTTATTCTTTTTTATAAAGACATAACAAGATATCGATTGATGTGGTACGCGTGCGGGCAAGATTGCTAATTTACTGTAGATTTCATGGGCACTCAAGACGGGAGCATATGAAAACGTTGTTGCGTTGGAGAAAAAAAAAGGCAATGACTTTATTGACAGTGACGAAGAGATATAGGCCGGCACGACGTTACATAGGACCCGCCACCCAGAAGAGTGCAGGTCGTCTCTTTGATAACCACTGGCGATGCATTAAGTATTCTAGTAGTGAATGCGAGAAAAAGCAAAATTGTGGCGATGCGTGCGACATTTACGCACGGTGGAAGGCCATGAGTCTTCATCTTAGTCATCGATTACCAGTCACGCCTGGCGCGACAATACTGCGTGTACACCTGGAGTCACGCTGGAGCCCCAGACAGGGCTCGATAATTCAACAACCAGCAGTTTGCAGTGTAACGTGGAAACGTTTGTCATCGCAGCAGGGAAGCGCTCTACTGTCCACTGATTAGTAGGGATTAGCTCAGATTACTGTGTCATTAGTGGACAGTTTGCCGCTCAGCATGCGAAAGTGACGACCAGTTTGGACGGCCCGCAAATTCGCCCAGCGGTAAGCCTCCTTATAACGTCATCGGGAGGGTGCACCACACTTGAAACGGTTAACGGACGTACTACCGAACCTGCGACCTTTGTCGTACTGAAGCAGTGTTCCGGTGACGTCCCCTTAAGTATGGACCTTTTCACTGTGAACCAAGTGATCATCGACCTCCGATCCAAGCTCATCACGGTTTCGTTGGACGAAGGCGTACCTTCGAGGAGAGCCATAGAGCATCGCGTTGCCCTGATTGCCTCGACGAAGAAGTAGGCGTCCAGCACCGATCAAGCATCATCGACCTAGGGTGTACAGGTAATTTCTAGAACATTGAAACCACCATCGAGATAGAAGTCAGTTGATCTTATGCCGAGGAGCTCGTAATCGCAATAGGCATCGCTCGTTTCCGGAGTTCAGGTGTTGGTGACGAACTTCAGCGAAAAATACTGACATCTCAACGAAGGAACGACGATTGCTTTTCTGGAAAAACAACCAGACATTCGAGACGTCTTCGCCATGCCCGACTGAATCGCTGAAGATTCGGCTAGCTAAGAGCATAAGGCTGCGTTCGACGACAACCCATCATTTAGAACAGACAAGGCGATATCCGTCGTCTCCTTTGTAGTTACAACGACTGTTTTTCGTCGTCATTAAAATCAGAGAAACGCCAGTTACCATGCATAGGATTGTAACCGACGAACGTATCCGTTCTCTCCGCCGCGTGTCGCCTTGAGAACGCCAAGCTATTCGGCAACAAGTGGCCGAAATGCTGCTCGGCGACGTCATTCAACCGCGAAAAAGTTCATGGGCGTCGTGCGCTATTCGGGTGACGAAGATGGTACGCTTCGGTCTGTGTGGATAATCGTCGCTTCAGCAAGTAAGGTATGTCCCTTCCCACGCAACAACGCACCCTGGACTGACTGCGCAGCGCGAGGTACTCCTCGTCTATGAATCTGAAGAGCGGATACTCGCAGATCATGGTCTACGAAAGAGGTCAAACGAGCGGCTCGACAATGTTCCTGAACTACGTCTAGAAAACTGCTCCAGTTTACTTCATAATGCTATCGCGACACACACAAACATACATGCTTGACTAATTGCAATTATGGCCACGGCTCTTTCATTAGGAAACACCTGGCATACTTAGTCGCATCCGTTTGATAACTAGGCCCGCCTGTGTGGCCTTTCTGTCTGGGTGATCTTGGCCAAGGCCGCTTGTAAAACCGTGGCTCGAGCTGTTACCTAGGTCGCTACTTGCCTGAGTTGTGCTGTAAGGCGCTATAGACCTGCCTATGTGTCACAGCTCGTAAGAGTGTCGAATGACTTCAATGTGAGGTATAATCGCACACATCTTAACAAATCGTGGCCAGGCACGATACGCATATTTTATAAAAAAATGTTTCGTGATATATGCTCTAGCTTCTCCCATGCTTGCCACTTCAGCCTGTAACGCAAGGGAGCATAGTCAGCCAGCAGTGTCGTTCATACTGTGACTGGTTTGAGCATACTGCTTTAGAGTCCAGAAGATACATGCCAATTCGCAGGGTCGCCGGCATGGAGGGCTTCGGATTAATTTGGGCCATCTGTGGCAGGGTGAACGAAGTGATATGGAACTCGCAACGTGCATGCACATATGTAGGTGTTTTTTCATCCCGCAACCTAGGACTCGGCAGCAGAGTCCCTGGCGTGCGCTTATTATTCCAGTGACTAGGGCCTCATTCTCTTGCGCACCCAGCTACGTGAGCAATCGCGCGGCGCCGCGGCTGCCGTTGTCTTCATCAGCCGCACGTCACTTCCTTTCATCCGTTAAGGTCCTTTTAAAAAAGCACCCGTTCTATGCTTTTTTTTTTCTGAAGCATTCACCGTATCCTCGAGAACAGTTTTGTTTAATTCGCATAGAAAATGGGTGCAACACGAACAATAACGAGAAAAACAACTGTGAGACATTCCTGCCTTCTAAAGAGTAAAGATGTGGCTGCTATAGCTTACCGCATGCGCCTCGAAGATTGTTCCGAGGCCCATACGAAGCTGGTCCGTCTGCACTGCGTGACCTCAAAACGCGCTTCCTCATTGTGGCGGAGGGAAACATGGCAATTTTACGCTTAGGCAACCTACGACGCCTCCACCGCCGTTTACCGGAGGGGGAATCCAACTTCTGCACTAAATAACGTTAGCGCCCGGCTCTGGCGCTGCTGCCGGTATACTCATACCTCCCGTTTGTTGAGAGTTTCTGCTTCCGAACAGTTTGTTTTTAATGCGTTGGCGTTGCTACGCCCACTTTCGCAAAGTCTGTCGTTGTGGTGTTGTGTGATGCCGTCGCCACCACTCACCAGGATGCCTCCGCCGGCTACCCACCCGCTTTTGCCCTCCACCCATCTACACCCTCCAGAATCCACCATTAATCACCAGACAACCTACCTTCTACCCCTAGAAGCTTCATCCACTACCCGCACACCTTTGCCATCTACCCACCTTCAGCATTGAGAAGACATCACCCATCGCTAACCAATTGACCATGGTACTTTCATTGATTGAAATTTTTTCTTGCTCTCAAAAGACCTTTGACACCGTTTTTCATCGTCTTCATACCCAGCAATTTTGGTCAGAGGCGTTTTTTTGCGGGAAACCATTTATTAACGCAATTTTTTCATAAAATATAAGAGTCACAATAACAATAAACATATCTGCAGATCACCCTAAGACAGTCTAAAATTTTTTTTATATTAAGGTTTTTGCTATCGTCAAAACCGTCCCCCTTGGCTTTCTATGGCAGTCTTAACTATTTGATGCGACTGATGGAATATGGACTGATGGAATGGACCATATTACCTTCAATAGTATCGTAAAACTATCTTACAATTTTCTGATTTTCAAAATTTTTGTCGTATATTGCTGGGCATGTTCCTTCCAAGTCAATCGGAAGCGTAAATGACAATCTTCCACCTGTACCGTTACCTCCCGTGCTAATCAAGGCACTGGTTTAAGCCTGAAACTTTTTTTATTTATATGAATGACCTCTCTGAGCCCATTTACTCACCAATCAGAGACTTTGCAGGCGGCTGCGTGATTGGCAAGAAATTGGTAATCCAGCTTACTGTTCTTCACTTCTAAATGACCTCGACAACGTGTCATCGTGGCGCAATAAGTGGCTATACGAAACAACGTTAACAAGCGTAACGCTATGCGAACCACAAAAAAAAAAACCTGTTAATGGCTTTTTTTCATATACGCTTAGCACTGCCGCCTGGACAACGGTTCTTACAAATATCTCGGTGTCTATATAGTTGACGATTCTGCTAACGTTACCCGCATGCTTGGAGTGCAACTTTTACATAGTGCTGTTTCATTAAAATTATGACTGTATAAAACAGTTGTCCGTTCTAAACTAGAATGCACTACAATTCGGTATCCTTTTTTTTACATTTTCGCTTCTTTACATTCCATTGAAAATTGCTCCGCTCGTTCGTTGCATCGTAACGGAACCCCACTTAAGCGCCACCACCATCTGCTCTATAATATTTTGTCTTAACCTGCCAGATTTGGCAATGCGCAAGAAAATATCGCGTCTCTGCATTTTACAGAAAAATTTCTTCAACTACCTCCGAGCACAAGCGCTAACTGTTTAAGCGAGAGCATAGTTTCTTATTCACCTCTCTCATACTTCCAGCGACCTTCAGCTTACCTGGAGTTCTTGAACGTGCACACCGTAGTCAGCTATACCGCCGCAGCTGCGACAGTTTTAAATATAATACGCAACTTAGTGCAATTCTGCCCAAAGATGCCGGTGCTGTGAAATCAGCCAACATGCTAGATATAATTGCAGAAACCGTTTTGTTGAGCACAAATCATTGTCGCTGGCCATCCCAATCGTAAAAACGGGGTTAAAATAGCGACGCGGCTAATTTCACTGCTAACTCCCTCGGCGTGCGTGCTCTTTATCGCGGAACTGTGCTTTTTCTGATCCATATAACGAACAAGCTCAGTTTTTCTCGTTTGAAAATTTACTTGGACCCGCTTTTGTTGGCGCTTTTGCTCTTATAATTGAACAAATATATAGAGCCAGCTACACGTTGGGTACGTCAGCAACTTGATATTAACAACTTTTTCGACTCAGAGTAGGCATCGACTGATGCCGCAGAGCAGGATTGAAGAAGCAAGCTATTCTAAATCCTTTGCAGCCCGAAGAATGTTAACTTCCCTTTCTCATGTGAACACAAGGGCGCGAATCTCTATTGCACAGTCGCAAAACAAAAACAAAGTAAGCGACACAGTGAGAGCCATGCACGCGTATTGAAGAAGTATACACCCTGCAGTGGAACCCTCACCAAGGGGAGCGCTACAGTAACGTTTAGTGGAGAACACATACAAATGGCGCTTGCCCATCACCTCGAAATGAGAAGAAGTGGCGCTGTCAGCGTCGCGTTTCCTTCATCTCATGGCGCGTTCACACTTGGACATTCGGCGGCGAGAGCGAGCGGAATCCGCTGCCGCGGCAGAGATTCCGCCGGAATACCCAGTGGAAAGCCCGATCGGTCCAGGACCGAATTCTGCCGCCGGAAAAAAATCCGCCGAATCTCGTCAGCCAATATAATGGCGAGGAAGCTGCTTCTGCCGGTAGAGCAAGATGGCGTCCGTGCACTCGCAGGACTCCCAGCAACACATCGTCGCTATGACCGCGTCACCGACATCGCAGCAAACAACGGATATGTTGATTGATGCCGTTAAGAATCATCGCGTAATTTATGACAAGCGGCACCCACAACATAGACAATCTTTTAAAGGACGACCTTTGGAGCAAGATTAGAGCAGCCCTTGGCATGAGCTGTATGTATGCAACATTGCTCGCATGCACGTCTTGTTTACAACGTATAGTCTGTCACAGCTGCAGTGAATGAGTTATTTAGTACTGGCGTTGGAAATTATTTTGATACAAGCGCGCCTTTACCCGTGCATAAAAGTGATACCTGTACATGGCTGAATGCTGTCTGGTAGCATATATAGCTTTGATCGAGGGGTCACCATAGGGGCTCATGAAATCGTAATGAACCGCGATATGCGTTAATCTCTTAACAAACAGGCTCTAAAAGCTCTTTGACGGCTGAAACGTGCTTTTTCGAAATGAACCGCTAATTAAAACCGAATGTATGTACCTGTGATTAGCACCCAGCTGACTAGTTAGGAAAATTAACGGTGCTCTTGTTTGACGTGAGGCCGTTTCACCAGTGCGCGGCGATTGTCCAAAGGCGCGGAAACGATCACGGCATAAAGTCTAGTGCAGTCAATTCGGAAAGTTTTGGACCGCAAACAATAGCATCTTTTGCCGAATGTCCAGAAAACGCATTTTTGTATTTAGGTACCCGCCAGTGTTGCGTGCTAAGAATGACTATACAGCTTGTGCTACATATTATTTGTGCAGTGATGCACAGCTGAATAAATGTGTGTGTAAAAATGTATTCTTTGCTGCAGGTATAGCTTGCCAGAAGAAATTTAAGAACCTCAAGGATACGTTCATGAAGCAGCGCAACCTCATTAAAAACAAAATGAAGAGTGGTGCGGGGACATCAGATATCCCCACCATAAAGTGGCGACATTTTGACTCCATGATGGCTATTATGGAGCCCGTTTCGCCAGAACCAATGTAAGTTCAAAACTTGTGTTCCTTTTTAAAAATTTATAGTCCATTTTGATGTAGGAAACAAGGCGAGAGACGCATACCTGGGATAAAAGCCTAGAAACTCGAATAGAGAACAAGCATGCACCTCTATGGAACCGCTCTGCAAACGCTGTTATACGTACATGTTGGTAGCACAGCAGAATGTTTTACATGACTATGTGTAAAATGCATTTGAATGTGAATTTGGCAACAGTGTTATGCAAATGTTACTTGTATGCAGGTATCACCGTAGTGAAATCTACAGTACCTGGGCACGCTCAACACAGCGTGACCCCCTTTCAGAAAAATTGTCGTGTGCTATGTATTGTACACTGTCTGGTGTATTGTTATCCATTCTTTTCTTTTTAAAAATTTTTTTTCAGCCTCTTCAGCAATCTCACATTCAGCGCCGTAAAAGAGAGTCACACCACTTCAACTCTTAGCACTGGCAGAATATTAATAATATTCGCATTTTTAAACGAAGCTCACAACACAAACTATATTTTCAAAAACACAAGCACATGCAGCTGCCTTTCATATGCCTCAGAGCCCGTAGGCATTTATTAGGCTTTTCGCATTAAAGAGCACTCACAGTAAACAACTAGAGTAGGCGTGCAGTCAGTGCTGTTTCAAGCACACTCGAACCATTCTCCATTTTGAAGCAGCAGTTAACACGCGTGTTAACACACATTAATAAGGAAACTATGCGTGATATAAGCATTTATTCATTACCAGACATCATATGAGAGTCCAAGGAGCCGTTATTAAACACAGAGCTGAACTGTACACACAAGAGCACAGAGTTGAATCACACACAAGTTGTAGGTTCAAAATTTCTTCCTATTGGCCGCACTAAAATGCGTGGCTTGTTTTAAAATGTTTTGTCGCAGCTGCAGCAGAATGATAGCATCCTTGTAAGTATTCATGTGAGGAAATTAGCGTGCAGTCATTATTTTCATTAGTGGGTGCAAAAACAACCAGTATTCATTACAGAATGATGCCACAGCACGAAGGCTCCTTTCCGTTGCATCAGTTTGTGAGTGGCACAAGAAGTTTAAAACTGGTCGCTACACCAGTTGCGACTCACTGTAGGTGACCATCAATCAGACAATGTAACTACAATAGAGCAACAGATGCGAGATAATTGGCAGGCAGTAATTTACAAAGTGGCACAAGACAAACTTTGGTCATGACTTTGCTCTGCATTGCTCTTAACAAAGTGGATGCCACAGTGTTGGTGATACGGGCATCAGAACAGCTTACTATTGATCCAATAAACTGCGTGTATGTCTATTATCACACTCCGATATTTCTTGAAGCACAAAGCTTATGGTAACTAGGGATCAGTGCACTGCTGTGCACTATGGAGAGCAAATACAGCAGCATAGAATGGTGACAGTAGTCGTCGCCAAAAACCACAGATTTGCTACTATTGTTGCCCCCAGATGATTCGGATGCTCTGCTGTGACTGTAAAGGAGTGCGCTGACACATGCATATCGAGATATGTACTGTGATCAGCAAGTCGTGTTCTGGTCTGCTTTGAAAACCATTTGAAGCCTGCAGTCATGTCAAAATGATTTTTCAGTGAAGAAATACTTCATTCATTCATATTTATTGCAATGTGTGGTACATTCAGTACATGGGGTTATTAGTGCTACCGACGGAGGTCCCAAAGTAATACTGTCCGAGGGACCTCGTGTTCGGAAATAAAAAAATTGCAGTGGTTCAGGTGCAAGGCAAAGAAGGTGTACAGAAAACACGCAGATGAAAAGCAACAAACTATCATGATAAAACGCTAACAAGGAAACAAAAATGTACAAAATCTGAAAATACAAGAACAACGCAAAGTATAAACTGAAAGTAATACAGGCAAGATATGTATACCATACACAATAATTAAATGAATGTTCCTTTTCAACTTGGCCTTCACATTCTACCATTTTACCAGACCTAACACCAAGAGGTCATTGTGTATTTAGACCCGTCGAAGAGGTATCATGTGTCGAAAAGCTCTCAAATGAAGCGAAATACGCTGAGCATGAGTTTTCATGGAGCCAGTCAGAAGATGGGAGCTCTTAGTGGAATTCAAGCATTTGTGAACTGGTGGCACATGGGGACTGAACGTAGTGGGCACTGCGTTGAAGAATGATGACATGTATTCAACCACTACTTCGAATATTTTACTCATAAAATGAAATTGATGTCACTTGTTACCACTCTGATTTGCTAATTCACTACGCATGTTGCTGTAGAACTGCATATACAGAGGATGACGGAGAAGATCACGCAAGTGATCCGCAACTAGCCTACGTTGGCATGGCTTCCCAAGAAAATTGCGGTACGCCAGCTCAGCCGCAAAGTTCACCTGGGACGCCTGGACCTCTGAGACCTGCGGAACCTGAAAATACACGCGATGACAGGTGAAGAAAAACTAATCATCTCTGCTTTACACAATTTTAATGCAGAAAACTGATTTATTTTAGGTTCCTTAGCACAGATGTGGACTCGGACACTGAAAGGTATACGTGCCTTAATAATAGCTTCCTTCGGCACAGGCAATGTGCTTATGATGCAAATTTGTTAAACTCATTCACTTTCTTTTCCGCTTTGCAGGCTTCCTAGGCCACCAAAAGCTCGTAAGCTTGTAAGAACTTCAACAGGAGAAAGGTAAAATAAACAATGCTTTTTCTTTGTAAATGACTGCAGTCAACAAGGAAAATTTTACTTCCGGCTCTTCAGAGGACCCACACATGAAAGTAGCTTCAGCGTGTTTGAAACGCCTAGTCCAAATGAAGTCTCCAAAACAGGAGACGGACGATTTGGCGCACCATATCTGCGCGACACTCGCCAACAAGCTGCGATCACTGAGCCGATCGCAGCATGAGATGGATGTTTTATTGTATCCGAAAAAGAAACAAGCATTGGCGGACCATGGCAGCTAATAAGGATATTTATGTTCGAATAAAACTGAAATATCTTGCCGGTTCAATCTCTGTTCCCTTTTATCATGTTCACTTGCCATGGAACCTTGCCATCGCTTATCAGATATCTGCACAGCCTATCTCTCATGTCATAGGCAAGTCTGGAACAGGATTGTAATACAAAGGTATACCAAAAGCAAAAAGCCCAATTTGCATGTCCACCACATCAATGCGATGTACAACATGTAAAGGACAGAGGGCTGAAAAATTACTAAGCACAAGTTTCCAGGAGACCTACAACCAGCTGCAGGCTCCCAATACCTGGTTGAGTTGCCGCCTGTGTTTGGCAGGGCACACAGTGCAGAGGTTCCGTCGTCTTCTGCTCTCCAACTTCCATCAACAATCCTGCCTTCCCAGTCAATGTGGTCAGCTGTTCCAGGAAGACAGCATGTAGACCGGGAGCTGGAATATTATTTGATTAAGAAATTGTGCAATGTGAGGCACGCCAAGATTATGTAACGAGTGTTTCTTCTTTCTTTTGCTTTGAAGGGACGGCGCAGAATGATTCATCTCTGCGCCATAATGCCAAAAGCGTTCTCTACTACCCTTCGGGCTCTGCTGAGGCGGTAACTGAAAATTCTTCTTTGGTGCAACTCTTCAAAATGGCTTGGTTCAGTGACAGCAAACAGTGGTGGAAGCAAGGCGGAAATTTGGGCGAGTTGGTAAGTGTTCATTTTCGCTCTCAGCGCAACACGAACGGGACACAAGACGAAGGACCTGGACCGATCGGGCTTTCCACTGGGTATTCCGGCGGAATCTCTGCCGCGGCAGCGGATTCCGCTCGCTCTTGCCGCCGAATGTCCAAGTGTGAACGCGCCATGAGATGAAGGAAACGCGACGCTGACAGCGCCACTTCTTCTCATTTCGAGGTGATGGGCAAGCGCCATTTGTATGTGTTCTCCACTAAACGTTACTGTAGCGCTCCCCTTGGTGAGGGTTCCACTGCAGGGTGTATACTTCTTCAATACGCGTGCATGGCTCTCACTGTGTCGCTTACTTTGTTTTTGTTTTGCGACTGTGCAATAGAGATTCGCGCCCTTGTGTTCACATGAGAAAGGGAAGTTAACATTCTTCGGGCTGCAAAGGATTTAGAATAGCTTGCTTCTTCAATCCTGCTCTGCGGCATCAGTCGATGCCTACTCTGAGTCGAAAAAGTTGTTAATATCAAGTTGCTGACGTACCCAACGTGTAGCTGGCTCTATATATTTGTTCAATTATAAGAGCAAAAGCGCCAACAAAAGCGGGTCCAAGTAAATTTTCAAACGAGAAAAACTGAGCTTGTTCGTTATATGGATCAGAAAAAGCACAGTTCCGCGATAAAGAGCACGCACGCCGAGGGAGTTAGCAGTGAAATTAGCCGCGTCGCTATTTTAACCCCGTTTTTACGATTGGGATGGCCAGCGACAATGATTTGTGCTCAACAAAACGGTTTCTGCAATTATATCTAGCATGTTGGCTGATTTCACAGCACCGGCATCTTTGGGCAGAATTGCACTAAGTTGCGTATTATATTTAAAACTGTCGCAGCTGCGGCGGTATAGCTGACTACGGTGTGCACGTTCAAGAACTCCAGGTAAGCTGAAGGTCGCTGGAAGTATGAGAGAGGTGAATAAGAAACTATGCTCTCGCTTAAACAGTTAGCGCTTGTGCTCGGAGGTAGTTGAAGAAATTTTTCTGTAAAATGCAGAGACGCGATATTTTCTTGCGCATTGCCAAATCTGGCAGGTTAAGACAAAATATTATAGAGCAGATGGTGGTGGCGCTTAAGTGGGGTTCCGTTACGATGCAACGAACGAGCGGAGCAATTTTCAATGGAATGTAAAGAAGCGAAAATGTAAAAAAAAGGATACCGAATTGTAGTGCATTCTAGTTTAGAACGGACAACTGTTTTATACAGTCATAATTTTAATGAAACAGCACTATGTAAAAGTTGCACTCCAAGCATGCGGGTAACGTTAGCAGAATCGTCAACTATATAGACACCGAGATATTTGTAAGAACCGTTGTCCAGGCGGCAGTGCTAAGCGTATATGAAAAAAAGCCATTAACAGGTTTTTTTTTTTGTGGTTCGCATAGCGTTACGCTTGTTAACGTTGTTTCGTATAGCCACTTATTGCGCCACGATGACACGTTGTCGAGGTCATTTAGAAGTGAAGAACAGTAAGCTGGATTACCAATTTCTTGCCAATCACGCAGCCGCCTGCAAAGTCTCTGATTGGTGAGTAAATGGGCTCAGAGAGGTCATTCATATAAATAAAAAAAGTTTCAGGCTTAAACCAGTGCCTTGATTAGCACGGGAGGTAACGGTACAGGTGGAAGATTGTCATTTACGCTTCCGATTGACTTGGAAGGAACATGCCCAGCAATATACGACAAAAATTTTGAAAATCAGAAAATTGTAAGATAGTTTTACGATACTATTGAAGGTAATATGGTCCATTCCATCAGTCCATATTCCATCAGTCGCATCAAATAGTTAAGACTGCCATAGAAAGCCAAGGGGGACGGTTTTGACGATAGCAAAAACCTTAATATAAAAAAAATTTTAGACTGTCTTAGGGTGATCTGCAGATATGTTTATTGTTATTGTGACTCTTATATTTTATGAAAAAATTGCGTTAATAAATGGTTTCCCGCAAAAAAACGCCTCTGACCAAAATTGCTGGGTATGAAGACGATGAAAAACGGTGTCAAAGGTCTTTTGAGAGCAAGAAAAAATTTCAATCAATGAAAGTACCATGGTCAATTGGTTAGCGATGGGTGATGTCTTCTCAATGCTGAAGGTGGGTAGATGGCAAAGGTGTGCGGGTAGTGGATGAAGCTTCTAGGGGTAGAAGGTAGGTTGTCTGGTGATTAATGGTGGATTCTGGAGGGTGTAGATGGGTGGAGGGCAAAAGCGGGTGGGTAGCCGGCGGAGGCATCCTGGTGAGTGGTGGCGACGGCATCACACAACACCACAACGACAGACTTTGCGAAAGTGGGCGTAGCAACGCCAACGCATTAAAAACAAACTGTTCGGAAGCAGAAACTCTCAACAAACGGGAGGTATGAGTATACCGGCAGCAGCGCCAGAGCCGGGCGCTAACGTTATTTAGTGCAGAAGTTGGATTCCCCCTCCGGTAAACGGCGGTGGAGGCGTCGTAGGTTGCCTAAGCGTAAAATTGCCATGTTTCCCTCCGCCACAATGAGGAAGCGCGTTTTGAGGTCACGCAGTGCAGACGGACCAGCTTCGTATGGGCCTCGGAACAATCTTCGAGGCGCATGCGGTAAGCTATAGCAGCCACATCTTTACTCTTTAGAAGGCAGGAATGTCTCACAGTTGTTTTTCTCGTTATTGTTCGTGTTGCACCCATTTTCTATGCGAATTAAACAAAACTGTTCTCGAGGATACGGTGAATGCTTCAGAAAAAAAAAAAGCATAGAACGGGTGCTTTTTTAAAAGGACCTTAACGGATGAAAGGAAGTGACGTGCGGCTGATGAAGACAACGGCAGCCGCGGCGCCGCGCGATTGCTCACGTAGCTGGGTGCGCAAGAGAATGAGGCCCTAGTCACTGGAATAATAAGCGCACGCCAGGGACTATGCTGCCGAGTCCTAGGTTGCGGGATGAAAAACACCTACATATGTGCATGCACGTTGCGAGTTCCATATCACTTCGTTCACCCTGCCACAGATGGCCCAAATTAATCCGAAGCCCTCCATGCCGGCGCCCCTGCGAATTGGCATGTATCTTCTGGACTCTAAAGCAGTATGCTCAAGCTAGTCACAGTATGAACGACACTGCTGGCTGACTATGATCCCTTGCGTTACAGGCTGAAGTGGAAAGCATGGGAGAAGCTAGGGAATATATCACGAAACATTTCTTTATAATATATGCGTATCGTGCCTGGCCACGATTTGTTAAGATGTGTGCGATTATACCTCACATTGAAGACATTCGACACTCTTGCGAGCTGTGACACACAGGCAGGTCTATAGCGTCTTACAGCACAACTCAGGCAAGTAGCGACCTAGGTAACAGCTCGAGCCACGGTTTTACAAGCGGCCTTGGCCAAGATCACCCAGACAGAAAGGCCACACAGGCGGGCCTAGTTATCAAACGGATGCGACTAAGTATGCCAGGTGTTTCCTAATGAAAGAGCCGTGGCCATAATTGCAATTAGTCAAGCATGTATGTTTGTGTGTGTCCCGATAGCATTATGAAGTAAACTGGAGCAGTTTTCTAGACGTAGTTCAGGAACATTGTCGAGCCGCTCGTTTGACCTCTTTCGTAGACCATGATCTGCGAGTATCCGCTCTTCAGATTCATAGACGAGGAGTACCTCGCGTTGCGCAGTCAGTCCAGGGTGCGTTGTTGCGTGGGAAGGGACATACCTTACTTGCTGAAGCGACGATTATCCACACAGACCGAAGCGTACCATCTTCGTCACCCGAATAGCGCACGACGCCCATCAACTTTTTCGCGGTTGAATGACGTCGCCGAGCAGCATTTCGTCCACTTGTTGCCGAATAGCTTGGCGTTCTCAAGGCGACACGCGGCGGAGAGAACGGATACGTTCGTCGGTTACAATCCTATGCATGGTAACTGGTGTTTCTCTGATTTTAATGACAACGAAAAACAGTCGCTGTAACTACAAAGGAGACTGCGGATATCGCCTTGTCTGTTCTAAATGATAGGTTGTCGTCGAACGCAGCCTTATGCTCTTAGCTAGCCGAGTCTTCAGCGATTCAGTCGGGCATGGCGAAGACGTCTCGAATGTCTGGTTGTTTTTCCATAAAAGCAATCGCCGTTCCTTCGTTGAGATGTGACTATTTTTCGCTGAAGTTCGTCACCAACACCTGAACTCCGCAAACGAGCGATGCCTATTGCGATGACGAGCTCCTCGGCATAAGATCAACTGACTTCTATCTCGATGGTGCCTTCAGTGTTCTAGAAATTACCTGTACACCCTAGGTCGAATATGCTTGATCGGTGCTGGACGCCTACTTCTTCGTCGAGGCAATCAGGGCAACGCGATGCTCTATGACTCTCCTCGAAGGTACGCCTTCGTCCAACGAAACCGTGATGAGCTTGGATCGGACGTTGATGATCACTTGGTGCATAGTGAAAAGGTCCATACTTAAGGGGACGTCACCGGAACACTGCTTCAGTACGAAAAAGGTAGCAGGTTCGGTAGTACGCCCGTTAACCGTTTCAATTGTGGTGCACCCTCCCGATGACGTTATAAGGAGGCTTACCGCTGGGCGAATTTGCGGGCCGTCCAAACTGGTCGTCACTTTCGCATGCTGAGCGCGGCAAACTGTCCACTAATGACACAGTAATCAGCGCTAATCCCACCTAATCAGTGGATAGTAGAGCGCTTCCCTGCTGCGATGACAAACGTTTCCACGTTACACTCCAAACTGCTGGTTGTTGAATTATCGAGGCCTGTCTGGGGCTCCAGCGTGACTCCAGGTGTACACGCAGTATTGTCGCGCCAGGCGTGACTGGTAATCGATGACTAAGATGAATACGCATGGCCTTCCCCCGTGCGTAAATGTCGCACGCATCGCCACAATTTTGTTCTTTCTCGCATTCACTACTAGAATCCTTAATGCATCGCCAGTGGTTGTCAGAGAGACGACCTGCACTTTTCTGGGCGGCGGGTCCTAAGTAACGTCGTGCAGGCCTATATGTCTTCGTCACTGTCAATAAAGTCATTGCCTTTTTTTTTCTCCAACGCAACAAGGTTTTCATATGCTCCCGTCTTGAGTGCCCATGAAATCTACAGTAAACTAGCAATCTTGCCCGCACGCGTACCACATCAATCGATATCTTGTTATGTCTTTATAAAAAAGAATAAATTGTGTGTGTTTGGCTTTCATACAGAGCTATCTGAGACAAGATTATACCTAAGGGAGTCCAAATAACCATCTCGCCAACCAAACTACCCACTTCGCTGCTGCCAGCGTGCGCCAGGTGAAGGGAGCGACAGCGCCATCTGTCCTCGTCGGCGCAAACGGCCTCAGCGCCCCGCCTTCCCTCGACACACTACTGTAGTTTACGAGTTTATGTGTCTCGAGTGACAGCTTCACTTCAGACTTCTCTTCGCCTGAGTTGCACGGGCTGTGTCTGCAACAATTAAAGTTATTCATCTAATATGAAACCTGAACTTTACACGAAGCTCTTAAACAAGATACCAACCCCAAATATGGTGTGCGAGTGAATTTATGGAATAGCGGCCACAACTTGGGAAAAACCACGTGCATTACGGCGCGCGGCGCTGCGGCTGCGGCTTGCTCCGTACGGGCCCGGGGAAGCCAGTATAGCGGATTGGCTGCTCGCGCCGGGCAGGCCTGGCTCGTTGTTCCACCGATTTCGACTGCGCATTTTGCTGTGGCGATGTGAAATGTGGTGTGCTTAGATTACAATGACACCGGTGAAGTCACGTACTTGTTTCAAACGCAGTATATGACGTGAAGAAACCAGTTTTGATAGGTCGAAGAGCAACCACGCTACGCGTATTGCTTGCGCAGCGGGGAGATGAGGGCGCAACTTCGCTTCTCGGAATGCATTAACCGTGCAATTTGTTTAAAAGGTTAGAAAGTCAGTGCGTTCGATTGGAGTTTTGCGCCGTTCGGAAGCATGTTTGCAAGAGTGGTGCCTCAGAGAAAACTCTGGTTCGAACAGTCGTGCGGTGCACACCACGGCGGCCAGGATTTCTCTCAACGGGCCGCCCACCTGCAGGAAGACTGGTCCGTTGCGGGCGACCGTCCACGGACATACACCAGATCCTTCAGCGACCCGTTTACCTGCCACTGCGCTGCTACCCAGCTCCGCGGCGGCCACGATCAGCACTTCGCGCTCGGCTCCTTTCTCGCGCCTCTATGTGCCCGCTACGCTGCAACCTGCATTGCTCGTCCTGCCGTGCTAGTTGGTCCTGGGGATGACAGTTTGGTGTGTACGCCCCGTTCCTTTTGACGCACACCTCGGTGCGCTCGCATTATTCATTACCGGACTCCCCCGAGCAGCTGCTCGGACTGTTCGGACGGCGGTTCCGCGCTCTGCGGCCGTGCTGCACAGCAGCGGCAGTCTGTGCTTGTGGTGGTTGGTGCAGCTCAGGTATAGCCACAGTGAAGCGTCTTTAGCTGCGGGGTGGAAAAAGGCTGCTGTGTGTGACGAGACAGCAGTGTGTGCAGACACGCCCACCGGCCGGGCGCTGCGGGTTCCTCAGCTGCTGTCACTATACCGTTACGTCGTAATGTAAATACTTGCGCTGCGGCTCATCGTCGCCCGAACCTTAAGGTAAAAAGCGTGCAGTGTTCCCGTCCTGCGCTGGCTTACCTTTCTCGACTATGCCGCCTGGAGCGTGAAAAATCTGTTACTCTAATGCGTACCGTAACTGTACAATCCATCATGTGAACTGCAGTGAAATGTTGCATAGTATCACTTCATTTCATGCCCGAAGGCCCCCAAACTGCAGCAGGTTGAAGAAAAGCTCCAACGAGAGCAGACGACCTAAATGTGTATGTTCCTAAGGAAGTAAATCAATTTTCAATAATTTCATCAAAAATACCTAAATGGTTTTAAAATTAATTCCCGCAAGATACCTTTAAAACCTCCCTCTAGAACGAAAAGCATTCCCTCCGCACCCCGTCCCAATTTCTCAAATGAACTAATGAACAATCCGTTTGCGCCCGGAAAAAACCTTCCTGAGCGAGCATAATTTATGCTCTTTTCAAGGAATAAAGTCCAGACGACAAGCGAGTTTATGCCCATCTGGATATATATATTTATATATATATATATATATATATATATATATATATATATATATATATATATATATATATATATATATATATATATATATATATATATATATATATATATATACGTTAGGCTCGTGTTTAGTGTGTACCGACCTACTCATGCAACTAGGCCTTCGCAACAAAATCAGGGAACTTGTAGACGCTTTTAAACTAGACGCGCCTGGTGCGCCCCCGCCGCATCATGTGGAGCTGATTTGAGGACCCGCGCGCTCCGGGAATCCTGGAAAAGAGGCTGCCAACCTCTTAGCACGAGATACCTTAAACTGGGCTCCGGCGGCCTCCCATACGGTATTCGCGAAGGAGCGCGCGCACACTTTGCAGCGGGCAAGTCCACCACCGCGGACAAGTCCCTCACAATCAACAGGCAATAGGCAACACTCGCCTCCATCGCTGCGCTGCGCCGCCAGATCGACGGGCTGCCTTCCGACAGTGCTGTCCTGCGTGCACATCGCGCTGGCGCCTCACCCCAGTCTCGGGCCTATGAGGCACTCCACAGGGAAGACGTCTGGTCTCGTCGCCGCTGCTCATCTCGAGCGCACTATAATTCCCGACCTCGCCACTGCTCGCAACCCTGCACCACCTCAAGCAACCACCGTTCTTGGGATGTGCTGCTGTCCGCGGCCCCGCGCGACCTCTTCATGGCTAGAACAGCAGCATGCCAGGAATCTACCGCTGCTCCGGCTTCCCTGCGTTTCTGATCCCGCTGTAAGCCGCAGGTAACGACTCCACCAACGGTGACCACTACACCGGCACCTGTTCCATCGCTCCTGCCTCCTGTCTTCTCACCATCCCACACCTTCTCACCCGCTGCGACACTTTCTTATTCCGTCGCTTCCACTGCTGAGGAGCCGCACTACCCGCCTAGTACTGATTCCAGCCCCTGTGCCGAAGAACACGTACCTATTCCGTCTCGCTCACTTCCCGGTGAGCCTTCTCATACTGGCCTTGAGCCATCCACGCATCCAGACTCTGTGGTGGCGACACCCCTGTCTTTTCGTCCGCTTTGTGCCATCGCTCCCTTCCACCCGTACCGAATGTCCTGGCCAGCCAAGACGGTGGGTGCGGCTTCAGCAGCTTCCTCTTTGTTTCCTCTGTGATTTCCACAACGACCACGCCACTCGCAGTTGCCATTACTGGTGCACGCCTCGCCTGTCCGGCAGTATCGGAAGCATGCACTGCAGTCTCCCCGTCTGGGCCATACATTGCTGCTCGCTGTCTTGTCTTCAAGACACCCGTCAAATTCCGTGGCCGGCCCACTACAGGCTGCTTTTGCCGCGCTGTTGTCACCCCGGCACGTCACCGGTATACAGCACCCTTTCAGGTGCCCTTTGTCGCCGCTGTGGCTCTTCTGTTCCTTGCTACTCGCAGTCGGACAGCCGGCATTAAGTGCGTCCGCCTTCGCTCTCACCGCCTCTACCTCCGCCATCAGGATTCAGCCTTGGCTCGAAGCCCGAGGCCTTTGCCGCAGCTCCACCCAGTCTCGTTTCCGCTTTGCCATCGGACTTTTCCTGATGTCCTTATTCCACCCTGCATACCACCTGGTTGTCCCACTGCCATACCGCTCCTCTCCTTCACGACTTCCGCGCTAGAGGGAGGGGGAGGGGGTGTAGCTTGGAGTTTTGTGCCCGCCTCCAGAAGAAGCCATACCCCAGCACGATCGGCGGGCGTGCGCAGATTAGAATTCGACGGCTACGCGATCGGACCTCAGCGCTGCGACTTTTCGGCTTGCCGGCGGCTCCGCTCCCTTCTGGCTGAACGAGTCCTCTTAATAAATTTGTGGACACCACACACCATCGGCTTGTGTTTGGGATGCTCCTTCCACAAACTGGTGACTCCGGACTTCGAGCTGCCTCGCCTCTGTACCCGGCCGGCGCCTGCGTCAACCTACGCCTACCACAGCACGGAGTTCGAGACTCCGGCTGCCATCGACGCAAGCCACAGATCCTGTAAGCGATGGCAACACCTTCCTCCACTACCTCGTCACTTCTGTCATCCGCGCCGCCCCGGCATGAGCACGACGTGTTCGCGCTCCAGCTGCCCTAATTATGGGCCTCGGACTTGGAACTCTGGTTAGTGGCCATAACGTCTAATTTTAGCCTACGCGGCATCCCGTCTCAGAAGGCCATGTACGATACATGCTCTTGGATCTCTACATCTTGTCGCTGCTACGGTCGTCCGAGACATTCTGCTATCCCCACCCGCTGATCGCCCTGACGACCATCTACGAGTGGCGCTCATTTTGCGCAGTTCTCAATCGGAGCAACGTCGCCTGCAACACCTGCTTCAGGCGGAAGAAATCGGCGCCCACAAGCCCACGGAGCTCCTGCGCCGTACCCTGCTCCTGGCTGCTAACCATTCCCCGTCTGTGGATGCATCGCTGCCCCGAGAAATGTTCCCGCAACGCCTTCCGGAGCATGTGCGCGTGATCATTAGCGTGTCGACAGCAGACATCGCCTCACTGGCCAAATGGTTCACCAGCACATGGCCGTCTTGCCTGCGGTTCAGAGTTCCTCGGCTCCAATCTTATCGCCTCGATCAGTCAGCCACTGGCGACCGCTTAGACCGGCTACTGGCCTACATCGTTGCGCTGCGCTCCACCGCGAAATCGACGGGCTGCCTTCCGGCTGTTGCCCTGACGGATCAGAGATAAATTCCGCCGTCAAGCAACCCTAAATACACCTCGTGCTGCAGAAGCCCGAATTGTGGCTCTTTTTTTCAATTTGCCTGTGAGTCGACTGCACGTTTGCGCCAAGCCCACAATGACGGGATTTGAAGGCGCAGGCTCCTTCGCCAAGCCAAGCAACCCTAGCACCAGCCCGAGCCAAATCTTGTACCCATTTTGAGGAAACCCGTGATTAATTGACCGCCAGCGGGAATCGAGCCCACCACCTCCCGAAGCCCAGGCGGGTGCTCTACCACGAGGCCACGGCTGCGGCGCACCATTATAAACGGCTATGATACGCCGGGTATGCGGTAGTGGTGGCGGTAGTGGTGGCGTAGTAGTGCCCCCACTACGGCGGCACGGGTTTAGGGTTGTTTGACGGCGGAACTTATCTATGATCCGTCAAGGCAACTGTTTGGTCCGCGACCCTTTTCTCATGCCTCTCACCCTTGAAGAGCCGAGCAAAAGCCGGGAAAAATCTTGCACCCATTAAAAAACCGATGGGTACCCGGTGGCACTGGGGATCGAACCCAGCACCTCCCGAATGCGAGGCCGATGCTCTACTAGAAGGTCACGTTTCTGTTCTAAACCCCGAATAGGCTGCGATGCGGAGTTAATAGTAGGAAACTATATGATCGCCAGTATCGCGCCATCTGCAGCTCCAGGAAAGCTGCCTAAGCTGGAAAATTGTTTGTGGAGGGAACGAAAAATGTAAAACGGCGTGGTCAAAAGTGGTGTCTCTATCTGCTGATTCCCAAACCTGGCCGCAGGTGATTAGCCTGATGGTGATTAGCAAATTTGTAACTGTTTGGAATAATAAAAAAAAAAACACGCGGTCCACTTGAGCACCGCCACAGGCAGCATTGAGCGGCAAACGCAGTCCGACGTAGTCGGGACGTTTCAGAAGTAACGCTTGGGAAGATCGTTGTATAATGGGCCTTTTTCATGGTGCCACTCTGCGTATGCGCGCGCAGTGCACTGCGGGAAGCGCGCGACCGCCATGTTTTTTGGTGTTTCGTCGGCCAGTTGAGCGATTGGAGCGGTGCGGCTGGTTGGGTCGCGCGAGCGGCGCTTCGCTGCTGCGTAGCTGTCGCCAACTCTGAGTTTTGCGTGCCTGCTGAAATCACTGGCGAGGTACCTCAGCGATGCGCTGCCGTGGTATGCTTTTGTTTTAGCAAAAAGCCAGTAAATGCAAGATTTTTTAGACTCCCTGCGGCATCACACCATGAAGCCAAAAGAGCAAAGTGGGCGCAGGCAACGTGCCGTGTGAATGTTGATGGATCTGCGTGACAGCCAACAGCCAACTCGCGTGTCTGCAGCGACGACTTTGTGTCAGGTAAAAACTCCTTTTCTTTTTTCTTGCACTCTATTTTCTAAGAAGCTGTAGTGCGAAGCGCAATGTGCGACGCCTCTGTTGTCCATATGCTAGCGTAGCAGAAGTGGCTGCATGAAAAAATAAGCGGAAACTGTGCGGGACTGTCTGCTGGCACCCCGGGCATTATAACTTCAGTAGAACTTGTCGGGCTGGTTGGCTTATATAGAAAAGATCTTCGCGAACGAGACACGGCCGGCGACGAGGCAAGGACAGCGTTTGTGTGCGTCTTTGGCTTTCGCCGTCCGTGACTCGATATATAGCGCCGTTCTTTCATTACCTATAATATCAGTGCCGCATCCGAGTAGAAGGGAGCCTAAAAGATAGGGTGAAAGGTAAAAGGAATGTAGTACGCCTACGGGAACGTGCGCGCGCCGTGGCACAGCCGGTCTCGGGGGGAGTGCGCGACCACAATGTTCGCGGAAACGACGACGTTGGCTCGAGAATGCCAGATACCCTTCGCTTAGGAGCAACTCTCCTGCGAAAGCAGTCGCCTCGACATATTTTGCTGCAGCGGACTGTGCCCTTTTCAGACCATCTCAGTGGAGGGGCTATGCGAATGCGAGTTGACGGATTCCTCAGCAGAACTCTCGTGCATTCACTCACCAGCCAGCCGAATACGCCAGTCAGTAAGCGCCTCGGTGCCTCCACAGCGCTGTATCATGCTTTGAGATCGTTTGCGCATCATCAACAGCCATGGCTCAGCCTTGTTATCAAACAAAGAGCACGCCCGACTTTGTATCACGACCGGGCTTTCAATACATTTGCTTCCCGTTTGTTATATTCCTGAAACTGCAGTGATTAGAGTGAAGAGGGTGCACAGCTCTGAAAAAGGTCAGGTTGACGAGCATTCCCCTTACGTTTTATTTTTTGCAGGGATGCCCTCTCGTTTCTTGGACCATCCGGATTACGTGCCATCGATCTTCGAATTGAAGAATGATAGCCGCGTCGGCGCTGTCGCCCGCTCTCTCCGTATCAGCAGATCGCCCTCGGACGAGTGCTGATGAACGCACCATGCAATGCGGCGAATGTATTTGGCCTCTTTGAAAGCCCATTCTTTCCGCAGTTGCCGGTTCGGTGCGCCAAAGTGCACGTCAATCGCATTCTCACTAACCGGCGGCACAGAGGTCAGATCGTTCGTCCACTGCTTGCTCGCGTCCGAAAATTGCGCGAAATCCATCGGCGAAAACAGTGTCAGCTCAACAGAAAGAAAATGTTCACAGCAATAAAGGCAAAAGCATAATGAAGCACAATACCGACGTTCGGATGAGTGCGAAAACTTCAGCAAATGATTAACCGACCAAACTGACTACTGCTGACCGCGTGACGCGAACCGACTGACCGAACCACCAGTTGTGATTCGGCGGCCGCCGCTAGGGTCGCTCTCGCAACGTGAAAAAAAGGCCAATTTTCAAAGTGACCCCTCGTGGTGTAGAAAAATCCTTACTCATAATAGTGTTCTCAACGTCGTCTGAAAACAATGGGGGACGTATTCGAAGTTGAAAAGGTTTTGGATCGCCGAACACATCTCAAGGGACGAAAGGAGATAGTCGAATTCCGCATTAGGTGCAAAATTTTAGTCCCGAGTGACGACACGTGCGAGCCAAGAGAAGATATGCGTGGTTGCCGTGAGCTCTTACAAGAGTTCGAAGATAATTTGACCAAGGCAGCAGATCAAACGGACGATCTAACCAGTACGACTGACAGCGTCACCTGAAGTGATGATATTTGGGAACATATAGAGGCAGCATATCATACGGACGATGTAACCAGTACGACTGACAGCTTAACCTGAAGTGATGCTATTTAGGAAGATAGAGAGGCAGCAGACAATATGGAGGATGTAACCAGTACGAATAACAGCCTCACCTGAAGTGATGGTATTTGGGAAGAGAGATAGAGAGGCAGCTGATCACATGGACGATGTAACCATGACCGACTGTTTCACCAGAAGTGATGATGTTTGGGAAGAGAGAGAGCACTCATTTGATGGTGATGAAACTACAGAGCTGATGCTTACACCGCTACGAACGCCTCACAGCCAGTTTGTAATTGTTTGGGCGGCATCTGCTCAACAGACACTGGGAGCGGCCGAAATTATCACACGCCAACGTCTCCAAGTTGCGGCTTAACAAAAGGATGGAGCAGACCATGAAGAGATGGCCGCAGCCATGTAAACGGCTCATGGAAAATCACTTTCTTCAGAGTTCTCTATATGGATATATATTCTGGCCATCCTTGTTCCCACGGTGCTTCTAGGCGCACTTGTGGTGTTGTTCTATGGTGTAGCTGATATGAACATTTTAAAAGACGTTTGAAAATGGCTGTCTGATATTTTCTTATGTAAAGAGGACTGCACAACTGTAGTAGCCTGTGCAACTGATTTGGTTCCAGCCGAAATGACAGGGATTGAGTGTTTTGGTTGATTAATATGCCTTACTGGCATGGCGCATATTATTTTCATGGCTTTTAGTTTTGTAATGTGCAATTGTGAGCAGTTATCATTTGCCTGAATTTCATTTATAATTCATGCAGCACTACTGCTAACAAAGTGTGCTCCTTCATTGTACACTTATTATTTATGCATTTTTATAAATAAATCTATTTTATTTGTGAAAAACTGAACAGACCGATCTCCAGAGCTCATTACCCACCGGTTTCTTTAAAATTGCTAAAAGGTTTGCCCCAGCCTGGTGCTCGCCTTGCTATGGTTTCATGGCTTCGCAAAGGCACCTGCGCCTTCGAATCCCGTCACTAAGACGGCTTGACGGCGGAGTTATGTCTTATGCCTCAAGGCAACGGTTTGGTTTAAAACCCTTTTCCCAAGCATATCACCGGTGTTCGGTCTAAGAACCTTTCCCAAGCATCTCACCCTAGAAGAGCCGAGCACCAGGCCGGGGGAAATCTTGTACGCATTAAAAAACCGGTGGGTACCCGGCGGCACGGGGTATCGAACCCAGACCATCCCGAAAGCTCACACGGTGTTGGGATTTGAAGGCGCGGGCTCCTATCCTATGTCATGCACCCTAGAAAGCCGAGAACCAGGCCAGAGAATGCCTTGTACCCATCACAGCATGACCGGTGGGTAACCGGCGGCAGTGAGTGTAGACCCCACCAAGGCTCAGGGTCCTTTGTCAAGCCATGCACCCTAGAAAGACGAGCACCAGGCCGGGGCAAAGCTTGTACCCATGTTGAGGAAACCGGTGGACAACCAGCCGACAGCGGGAGTCGAATCCACTTCCCGAGGCCGAGGCGGGTGCTCTATAACGAGTCCACGCACCCGCACTGGCGAGTTACCCACTGGCAATTCGAACTCTACCTTTAGTGCCACATTGTGCCCGGTTGAGGCGCACAGCAGTGCACAAGCCGGCGAGAAAATGGCTACATGCTGTTCGCGATTCCTCAGCAGAAAGTGAATCCACGAAGTCGGCTTTAAAGAGTTTGTTCCGACAAAGCTCACCGTCCTTTGCGAAGTACTCTGCATTTCTTGCTACCAAAGTAGTGTATCCAGTTTAAACTGAATGCGATATCAGGAAGTTGAAAATCCTGCTTAATTCACTGACACTGTGCGTCGTTGCGCACGATATCTTTTCTATTTGACGTCATTACTCTATGTGTTCTATTCGCGATTGCTGACGTACAGAATGCGTCTGTAATAGCCGCTTTAATTTTTGTACCTCAGTGTGGGTCTCCGCGCAAAACGTTTACATCGCAGACGTCAATTTGTAAAGCGATAGCTTTACTACGCCATGTCCCGCGAGTTTCAGCGACGCAATCGCTTTGACCTTCAGCGGCCTTCAGCCCTTCCGGAGCTGCGCCGATGAAGAGCGGGAGCTTCGAAAGCAAAGGAAATGCGCATAACTGGCCCCCTGAGACATTGGACACCTCAGTCGCTGTTTAAGCTGCGTAGGGATTGCGACAGATGTGCGATGCATGCTTTGGCATTGACAATTAACGTTGTGAGAGAAACGCGACCCTGAAACTATTGGCCGTCGGCGTTCCATGTCCAACTTTCTTGGGCAAAAATTTTGAATAACGTAAAATTTAAGGTACTTGCACAAAAAATATTGAAGGAAATGGCCAATTCCTCCGATATGTAGCAAAATCTTTCTTCTGCATTATTTCCATCAGTTGGATCGAGCATATAAGACTGCCATAGAACACCAAAGGGGAACGCTTTGGACGATAGCAAAAACGTTAATAGCAAAAAATATAAGCCTGTCGACAGCAGATCTGCGGTTATGTTGATTGATGGTTACAGTAAAATCTTGCAATATTTGGAAAAATTGCGCTCATAATTTTTTTCTTGTTTCTGGGCCTCCGCGGTGGCTGAATGGTTATGGTGTTGGGCTGCTAACCCGAAAGACGCGGGTTCGGTCCAGACCGCGGGGTCTAATTTTGATGCAGGCGAAATGCTAATAACTGCTACATGCCGCGGCGTAGATTATCAAGTGATCCTTGCCGAATTGCGCCTGACTCTGCGCCAGGTGGCCATAAAGTAGTCTAATTGCACTAAATCTCCTGCCGGCTCTAGCTATAGAACAAATACAGGGATTTAAATTGCCTGCTTGCAGGAACATCGAAGAAAGCATGAACGTTCTGCCTGACGTAATGCCTGATGCACCTTATCTGTGGCAACTTTCAAAGGTTTTCAAGCTTCTGATTTGCCTTCTGGGCAGAACAACTTATGTATAGTGAAACGCATTGCACAGCAGAGCTCCTGATTAAGGAACAAGGATTTCACTTTCCAGAGATTTTATGGCTGCGCTTGCTACACAAGTAGCGCTGGAATGCCCAGATAGACAGGCGGTTGAACGTCCATTAAAAAAAAAAAATGATGACGAACGCAGTGTGTCGCCTGCAGCTAAGAACCTGAAGAAAATAGTGTTTCCAGTGAGAAATGAGGCCGCGTGCGAGTTAACAAATCAAGCCTTCATTCGTTCAGCGTTCGTTGAAGCGTGGCCATTACCTCAAATTTTGGCAAGGCGGTGCTCTGGCGGGATGGCTCTGCGAAACTTTGTGTCCTTTTTAAGGATTCGTGGCCTGACCAGCTCCAATATAGTTTCGAATGCTTGAGTAGGCATTCTTAAGTAACTACAAAAAAGAAAGTAGCAATTCGCTATTCACTCTTTCAGCACCGCCACTGCTACGCTGAGCTTGACAGAACTTTGACAAAAAGCACATAATTCTATCTGAACTTACTCTCGATAATATTCAACGTCGCGGGAACGTAGAAGGGGCAGCAGTTTGTTGGCGTGGCCGAGCTCCTCACGCTGCTGAAGGGCAGGTCGCACCCACCAACGTCGCTGGTGCCGTTTCTTCTTCGCTGCGTCCCGCATACGCTATCGTTGCCGCGCTGCCAGCAACGAGTTTTTCCAGAAGAATCAAGTTTATTTTCTTCTCTTCTGAATCGCTCATTATTGTTCTCGGTTCGCACGCCGAACGCGAATGAGACAACGCGCGCGTCAGCACAAACGAAGCACACTGAAAAGGCGCGTACGAGACACGGCCGAACTGCAGAAGTCGGCACCCTAGCTACCCTAGCTACCATAGCGGCGCGCGCGCGCCGCCGTTCGTGTCAGGCCACGCGAAGTCTCGTTCCTATCGGTGGTCGGCGAGAGCTCCTTGTCGCGCCGGCGGCGCGGTTGCCAACAAATGTGAACGAAACAGCATTTCGGTGGCGGCGGATTCCGCTTGCTCTCGCCGCCGAATGTCCAAATGTAAACGCGCCATCAGTCACCACTAGTACGTGCCTGCGTCTGCTTGCATTTCCTCGATCAGGTTCGGTTGGAGCGCGCGTTGTGGCTCAGTTGTGCCGAACGCTCTTGGCGTCCGGGGGAAGCTTCGGTAGCATAGAAGCACGTTGACCTAACCGCCGGCTTCGCAACACTGTTCTGCTACCCAGTCATACGTGAAAGAAAAGTGACGTGAGCGCGTAAAACGCAGTAAATTGTTTACTGGTTGTCCCGATAAGTATAGAGTTGTGCCTGGTGTTTTTTCTTTTATTTTTGCCTCGAGCAGGAACCTGGCACCCGGTTGCTCACTGCGGCCTTATTTTTCTGACTGCCACCAGTCCTGGTTGCGTCATACATCTGGGGCGACGAATTGCTGCATGGTGAAACCCCATATAACGACAGACATACCCGACCACGTCTGTATCTTTTTGTGTTTTACTGCCTAAGGAGTGCTACAGAACTCCCCTCCTGGAAGATCATTGTGTCAGTCGGCACTGAAGCCTACTGGCGACAAAGATTCCACATTTCATAAGCATCACCTACCAGCCGCCTCCCCAACGCACCACCCTATAGCTGGGCGCGGCCCTTCCGCCCATCGCCACTGTCGAGCCACTTCCGGAAGCACCACCCAATGACTTACGTTTCCACTCGACTCCTCCGCCGGAAAGACCAATTGGCGGATACGCTTAAAGAAAAGCGTCCGGAAGATTCAGTAAAGTGAACGCATCCATTCAGTGATTGATGGTTGTAAGCAACTGAATCAACTTATAAGAGGGGGGCCATCACCGTGATCTCGGAGAAGTGACAGCGGCAAGCACACGAGTCAGTCATTCATCGCGAACAGTCTTGCTGCAAGCACAGGTGAGCCAGCCAAAATGAAAGGCGAATGCAGTACTGCGACAATTTCAGGCAAGCAAGGAAAATGAAGTACGAAATGAACTTACTTATGTTCAAGAATTTTTTATATAGCAAAAATAGAGAAGCATCGAAAGAAAATCGTTACTTTTAAAAGAACCTTTAAAAGCGATAAAGCAAAATCGTCACCGTTCATACACAATCGTCGGACTAGATTGTCTGATTGTCTGCTCATTTTTGCTTGCCTGTTTCCAACTAAAGTGGCCCAGAAAAAACTTGGTGCCTCACGAACATCGCCTCACTGAGTTTTAAATGGCTCATATTAATACATTTAGCTTTGTATATGAAGCTTGTGTCTAATATGGTCATGCGCGAGACTTTTCACTAACGTCGACAGACCCCCGCCATTAAATTTGGACGATGAAGCTTAGCTTTGCCGTCTCAATCTGAAATATCTACGCTGATGAAACGCTTGTTTGCTGTAGCTGTAATCTTTCCTGTGGGTGAAGCTGTAACTTCGGCGACTTAGATAAACTGTGCTTGAATAAAGGAAGAAAAGTTTGGGATTAGGCACGAGGTCTGCTCTTGTGGGACGTCATCCAATAAGTCTTTGTTGCTTGTGACTAGCGCTCAAGGCGCAAATTTACACAGATTTTCTGACTTCGTGCCGCAGGTGCTGCTGTTAAATATTTTTCAGACTGTGCTGAACATGTGGCCTCACACAGGCGATGCCTAAGTAGTGGCGTTTAATGCTTGCCTGCGCTTACTCAAAAAAGAATGTCATGCGCTTAATTACATGTTATAAGGCAGTCACCTGTAGTCGCCAGATTTGCGCATTCTCTTATGCTCCAGATTTTTTTTACAACCGTTCAGTAATACGCCGCAGTGTCTCCGGCGGTGACATTTTAAGGCTGTCTCCAACCGATGCAACCGATGAGCGGAGTAGTGAGACTTAATTTAAATGACTTCACGTTTTCGAGTAGGCTTTTAAATATATATTGGTGCCTCAATGACGCTTTCAGAATGCTGGGCGTAGTTGAGCTAGTATTTCATAATAAAAGGTCATCCTCATGCGTTCGCGTCTATAGCCTTGCCTGAAATGGGATTATGCGAACCTCAACCTTAAGTCAGCATAACCTATTTAGCGGTTTTTCCTCCATGAAAGGTTCGCACATATTTCTGCTTTTATCCTGGCACGCTTGAAGCGGCGAAGTGTCATTAACTTACCGTAGTGCTGGACACTTCGAAAAGTAGTGCGTGCCGAGCATATTTCGGCGAAAGTCGCAGAGGATCGATGGCAGAAAAAATATGCAAGCAGCCGCTCAGATATTTAAAATTTTTTGCTCGTGCCATAACTTTGTGCCGTTCAAGTTCGTGCCAAAAAGGAGAAAGAAATGTCATGCGAGTTTCTTAATGAGAGAAATAGCTTATGCAGCTGCACTAGCTCGCCCTGAAGGCGTTTGTTAGGATCTCTGGCTCAAATAAATTTTACTAAAAAGCATTTGGGAGAGATTCAAGAGAAATGATGGAAAGAAATACGCTATGATGTGAATTTGGGTTTAAAAGTAAGCACTCTTGTGTAAGTACTTCCGCACAAGTTGAGGCATAGGAGCCTTAGAGCTGTACATCAAGGGACATTGCATAGCACCCTCAATAATCAGCCCACTGTCGAAAAACCACGCTGGCTGGTTAAAGACCTGAACATCAATTCACAACGCTGGCGCCATGTTTTTCATGAAGCAACCAAGCACTTTCATCATTCACGAACGCAGGCTAAAGGAGCGGTTTACAGATGGCACAGTGACCACTCAAAGGAAAATAACAATTGTTAAGCTCCGCGCAGCAAACTTATGTAACACGCATAGTGCTTATTAATGAATGTGTAGGTTTATCGTAAGCGGCACACTATACCGATTTATTCCAGCATTCATTATGCTGAGATACCGGGGTAATTACAGCTGATGGCCAATTCACATCGAACCGAAGGCTCACCGGCGGCTAATCAAGTATTCTGGTTGTGCTTTTATAGCCTCGCCCAAACCAGTGCGTGTTCTTCGTGCAACCAGGCTGAATAAGCTGTTGCGTAAGACGAGTTGCACTTCGGCGGGCCAGCTTGAGCCAGCTTCTGAGCCACCGCTAATAAAGGTGTTACGTACGACCATGAATTTTTGCAACACGCTCCGGAAGGTAATCGCATCCAAGAGGAGTGACGTGGAACATAACACAGCCGCCGCCCAAGCGTAGATTTGCATAAGAAATGAGAAGAGCCTTTGGCTGAGGTTGTGGCCATACTTCAGCTGTTTGTCTCACACAGAAAAAACAACAACCTTAATTCCACTATGAACTGCAGCAGGCACGCTGCAATAAACTTCTTTACTCTACTTCCTCCGGTTCTCTGTTAGGAAGTAGAGATTTAGAGATTTCTTTGTCAGCTTTATATTTGAAAGAAACAGCGCAACCATTGCGCCACGCTGCGCTCTCGGAAATTTTTGTGTACATATCGGAGCAGCCTTCAATTTACACTTCATTACTTCCGTATGTGTCAATTTAAACATCCTGGCCTGCGTGTCATTGTATCGGGCGACTTATGCTTACGACGAGCTACTGGCTGTAGCACATGCCAGCAGATTTCCTCGCTTTCAAATTCGTTACACCAAGAGAGCAACAGCTAACATTAATAATTAACCAAACAGTCGACTGTTTTGCCTTACGCAGAGGATCCCCTTTCCAGCCTGTTTAATTTCTCGCTCCTGATGTGGTTTTGTTGGCTCCTCTCAGTGGGAGTAACCACAAATGTTTATTTACTATCCTACCTTATATCGTATGACCTACTCGATAAAAGGAGCCGAAAAGTCCTATCGACCCCACCATTGAAGTATGCGTTTTTCCTTCTTTTACTCATTACCGCGGGAGCGCGGTCGTCGCCCCTTCTTCCTTTCCCCGTGCGTCCTGAGCGTCTAGACTGCTGAAATAATTACCTCGTCGAAGCAATTGTTTTCCACGTGCATGCGTTCACTTCTTTGGTGGGCCTCCAGGTCAACGGCATTGGCGGGCTTTCCATCAATCCTTATGACTCCTGCCTCGGCACAGTCTGCGCAGTCCGCTGAACCTCCCCAATACGGGTGCATTGGCTCGCACGAATGAACCACGAACATTATATTATATTTTATGTGCCAAGCCTTTTCCACAAAGAAGAGGCAACCGAAGCCATCAATTTCATGGCGTTATTCGCGAGAAGCCTATGAATCTTTGAACCGTGCTGTGGGTCTTGAAACATGGTTCATTTCAGCCTCTTTGTTTCCCGAACTGGAAGCAAGATTCAGACAAAAGATTCACTTTCTATAGGGCCACAATGGAAGTGCAATGCTCAGCGTCTTGTATCTTGGCGGCTCTCCAACATTTCGGTGGGAAAAGCGGCCACCTTTTACTCTTGGCTGTTTTAAATATGAATAGTTCCGAACTGTTTGCACTCTGTGGCTTCAGCTCATTGAGCACTCACTAAACGTGTATGTATTAAGTCGCCCTTGCTGGTAGATTGCACCTAGATTGAGAGTTCTGGGCGACTTAGGGGGCTGGGCTAAGCACTCGGGGCGCAAATGCCAACGACCTTCTTGCGAGGTCGCCTGTACCAGCATGCCCTGTTTACCGCTGCGTTTCCGTTTTTGATAATTTACTTCGTAAACGAATGTGCGACGCCTGGCGCACCACCACCCGCCGCTGTGAAGCACTGGCTATGTCGTCGAACTTGGCTATGGCAGACGCATTTTGGCAGTGGTGAAGTTTTATTTCAATTCGTTCTTCTGCCTCTTTTTAATTTTTCTGGAGACCCTTTGACTCAAAAGATGGCAAATGGTACTGATCGCTGGGTACAGTTCCTGACGTCGCAGGTGGTATTGCGACCAGGGGTGAGAAGCAAATTAAGTGAATCAAGAATAGAATCGCTCCCAAATACGAATCACAAGAGGAATCATTGCGTTCTTTTTTGACGCATGCAAGTTCGCCTGAACAGAAAATTCGGCTGCATTGCACTGCAGTTAATGCAAGGGGCATAGTGTTATGTAAAGTTTATTGCGGATTTTTATGTCACTATGATGTTTTTGCGTTTTGGTCTTTGAAAACTTGAACGATAGAGGGTGAGAATGATTGGCAATAAATCAATCAATAATTCATTCATTTATTCAGTAAATAAATAAATAAATAAATAAACCAACAAGTGACTGAGTCAGTCAGTCATCAGTCCAGTGTTGTTTAGTTCAGTTCAAAGCTGCCTCGGTGGCTCAGCGATTATGGCGCTTGACTGCTTACCCTATAAAGACGCAATTCTAGAGGCCCGAGTGCTGTACAATGCCAGAACACGTTAAAAATCCCATGTGGTCGAAATTTCCAGAGTCCTTCACTACGGCGTTCCTCGTAACCTGAGTCGCTATGGGACGTTAAACCCCCCCTAAACCATATACCAAAGAAACCATTTCAGTTCAGTTCACTTCAGTTGAGTGCAACCCGGTCCGGTCGGTCAGTTCGTTAGACAGTCAGTTCGTTATATCCAACGTTAATATAAGACAGGTCGTTTAATTTTAAGTGCCGAGTTAGTATACTAAGTTTTGTAGCTCGGTGACCTACCCACCTTCTGGCATGGTGAACCAGCTGCCACTAGATCCTGAGAATAAGTGCTCGTCATTTCCGCCAGCGGTGACCCTTGTAATGCTCGCGCATTAAAAATATTTACCGACGCCGAAATAAGGGAGACTGAGGTGAAATGCTGCTAAAGAGCAACTCAAGGGCCTGTAATATACTTTTATAAAGGTTGCCTCCGACAATCACTTAACTGCCTCGTGGAAGCTTAGTGCACGCTTAAAAGCGGACGACTACGCTTCGACATCTCGTAGTCGTGCTAACCTATAACTGGAACTGTATTTAAACTAATGCACTCCTAAGCATGCATGACACATTTATTGATACTGGGCCAAGTATCTGCACTTCACCCTCTTGCATTTTAAAATTTTTATTTTGGTTTTTTCTTATCTACTTGTTTGCACCCCTAATCTCTGAGTCATGTTAGGAAAGCCGCACATTGACTGAACGGGGCAAGAGTGTGCGATAACAGCAGCGCTCACTAGCTTGTTACAAGTTGCGCTAGGGCAAAGGTGGCGACGAATAAAGTGCAAGTTTTCGTTCTTCTTTCGTACATGAATCCTTGTCTGCTTCTTTCCTACATTTTGTCCTGGACGATTAACCATGAGCAGTCAGCTATCAATCGTCTAGCCTCCCTTTCTTCCTACATGCCATGCTATCGTCAAATAGGGTGCCCATTTATCACTATTGCCGTTGGCTTCCGTTCGGTTTTATTTAAAGCGGATTCCGCAAAATATACCAAACGCACAAAAACCGATGCTTGTTAGGCTTCGAAACTGCTTTGTTCTGATGTTCATATAAAAATTTTGCGAGCACGGTTAATCACGCTGAAAACGACAACTATGGTTAATTTTAGCTCTGCAAGGAACATCAGTTCACGCGTCCCTCGCAAAGGTTGTTGAAACAGAGCTAGAGATGTGGCATAATTAAATTGTATTAATCAGGCCTGCATTGTCCGAGCGCACAAACTAGACTCAGTTACTTATAGGGTGTGCGCATAAAATTTGCCACGTCCACAGATTCATTGGACACAATTCGCTTGAATTTCAGATGAAATCCTATTTGTAACGTTAGGTCAACCACGATCTCACGCAGAAACTCTTCCCTCAATATCTTGCCACAAAATTCACACAAGCGAAACAACCGGATCCTTTTCGGCGGCGTTATGAAATATAAGACATTAAACTGGCTGGACTGTCAGGTACAAGCAGATATGTTTAAGCGGTGCGCAACTAAACATTAATATGTCCTATATGCGTGCTATTGAAAACGAAAGCTAAACGTGGCACACTCACTAGTCAAGCGGACAGCTGTTTGAAAGGAGTTCGACTTTAAAAGAACCGCGAAGTATGAAGGAAGCATGCCGTATTATGTCTGGTATTTAGAAACTAACTGCCACGACGCTGCACCGATTCAGAACGTTTTACGCATTCACTCTTCGTGCTTTAAGGTATTCTCAGATCCGGATTAGCTGTTCTGACCGGAATTCAGAGATTCAATGACATCCGTGCGACCACTGCGACACAGAAGTGCAGAAATGCACTGTCGTGCTGGAGTAAGCTTGAATGCAGGATAAGTGGCATCCAACCCCCCCCCCCCCCCCCCCCTAACCAAGAATTACCATACAATCAAGAAATAGTGGGAAAAGCATGCAAAATGGCATTTTTTTTTCCTGACGGAGAAAGTCCCAGAAATGTATTCGGTAAGTAGAATGCGCGACCCTTTCACAAACTACACTCTAAACAAGCACTCATAACTCCTCCCTAGTGCAGAACGCGTTCAGATCAGCCGTAAGAAGACTGCGCTAGCGAAGATAGAAAAAACGAGGACAGTGGATGTGGTAGTAAACAGTTTATTGTATATTTCAAGTGAACAGCAATGAAGTGTTACACCTAAAAGTTCCTTTCGAGCCTCATTTGAGCTCAGCCCAGTGCTGCTGGAGGAAGGCAATGGCTGGCCTGTAGATTTCCTCGAAATAGGGCAGCTCGGACTTGACACGCTCGTAGTAGCTAGCCAGCTTGGGGAACTTCGCACTGTCCACGAAGGTGGTCTGGAACAAAAAAGAAAAAAAGAGTTACGAAGAGGGCTGGTGGTATAGAGTGGTGGTGGCAAGGAGAAGAGATTAGGTGGAGAGAACAGAGGGCCAAAAAAGAAAGGCAAAAATAAAGTGTGTGGAGGATGGTACTGAAGCTGCGGCATAGGATACCGACACCATGTTCGTCATATGACCTCCGCGACAAGTAGGCGCGTGAACTAACCTGGCGAGACGGTGGTTCTCGGAGGAGGTTAGGAAGAGATTTAAATAAAATTGTGAGTTGGGGCGAGGGGAGGGTTGTTGGAGTGGCGATGGAGTTGCGCTGGGCCTGTAACTAGTGACGTCGCAAGGCAGTTGCTGCTAGCTGGTCGTGTGTCGTTGTTGGATCATGGTTTTTAGTTAACTATGTCAGAGTTTGGAAGGAGGCTCACCTCTAAAGCGATGGCAAGGTTGGAGACGAGAGACAGGTCGGCGAGGGTGAGCTTATCACCGATGGCGAACTTGCCATCACCGACGAGGTGCTCGAAGGCCTTGAGGACGTTTTGTTCAAAGTCGCTAACCTCCTCCTGAGTGGGCTTGGTGCTGCCGCAGAAGAGAGGACGCTGCAAGGAGTGTGAACAAAAGAAACAGATGAGACGAAGCGGGAAGGACCTCATTAGAACAAGCGAGGGAGCGAGCCTGTATGGGTTGTGAAGCGATGAATGCAGACCAGAAGAGATTACAGGGCGAAGGCAATTGACTGCCGCAAACGCTGATGGGGTATCTACTGCCAGAAATGCGGAAGGAGTCAAGAAAGCGTATTTCTTGGTCACATGGAGATACAGGGGAAGGGCAGAGATAAAAGGCGTGGGAAACTAAGAGAAGGAGAGAGTAGTAGGGTATCATGGTCTATGGGGTTTAACGTCCCGAATCGACTCAGGCTACGGGGGACGGCGTAGTGGAGGGCTCCGGAAATTTCGACCACCTGGGGTTCTTTAACGTGCACTTACATCGCACAGTGCACGGGCCTCTAGAATTTAGCCTCCATTGAAATTCGACCTCCACAGCCGGGATTTGAACCCGCGTCTTTCGGGTCAGCATCAATGACGACTGACTTCACGGAAAAATGGCGTGAACTATGGAAAAGGAAGTGGTGAAAATGAGCAAAGGCGCTAACAGTACGAGTAGAGATTGTTAGAATGCAAGGTAATCTTGACAGGACGCACAGGCAGCGTAAGCTGGCATGGACATGGAACAACACAGCAACTCACGTAGAATAGCAGCTGCTGGGGCTGAATCGTGTTGGCGACAGTGGCTAGGACCTGGTCGATGCGAGCACGCTCTTTGCAACACGACGGGTAAAGCTCAGACTCGGGGGCGTATTTGCGCAGGAGGTAGTAGGCGATGGCGTTGCTGGAGGATAAAAAATAACTTTGTTATATATCGGCTGCGCAGTTGGCGAACGTGAAATGTGACACAGGGGCGTGAGGGCGAATGTCAAACGGGGGATGCAGAAGGACACAGTAGAGCTGGAACGTGCAGAGGCTTTGGTGCATGTGCGAATATGAAAATTGAGTTGTACAATCTGCTCGGCAAAGTAGACGCGAGCTGGAAGAGTATCAGACGGCGGCATATAGGCGTACACATGAAAAGAAATGTAGCGAGGTTGTTTTAGACTATAGGACGCAAAAGGACTAACGGTGCTCAAAACGCTACCATGATGCAAGAGCGTTTTAAGGGAGCACCAATTTTTGTCGAGAAGGTGGCGGTACTGACCAATCGTGGAGTGGGAGTCAGGGATGGTAAAGGGTATAGTATCAGCAGGAGACAAGGGACTGGTGCAGTTTCGCACCAGGAAAGGGAGAATGCGCAGTCTAGTTTGATCCAGACGAGTGCCCAGATGTGACACAGAAGGGAGACCTACCTCTCGTAAATCACGAAGCCATCATCGTCAAGGGTGGGGACCTTGTGAAATGGGTTCATCTGAAAAAAAAGTAACTAGGTTAAAAATATCATTGAGGAGTGGGAAACAGAAAATTACAGTGCAGAAGAGCCGTAATGAGATAACTATTGGAGTGTAGTGAGTAGGACGGATTGGCGGCTATTTTCAAGGGAAGGAGATTAAGGCAGTGTAGAGCGTTCTCGGAACGATTGTGGAAGGTAGGGCTTGGTGCAGTTTTTTTAAAGCAACAGAGGTTTAAACACTTTGTAATCAAGGCGTCTAATGAGCACATGTCTGGATCACTGAAAAGGCAGACAAAAGGGCGCTGTGCGAACGGGTTAGAAATAGAGGCAGGCAATGAGATGGTGCGGTCTAGCGGTACACGAGAGAATTACGGAAAGAAATTCGCGGACTGGTAAAATCGAAAGGAGAAAATAGAAGGTTACGGGAAGCGGGGGATGGAAAGGAATACAGAGCTTGCAGGCTGTTCTCGGCGCTTGGTAAAAACCGATAAAAAAGGTAAGCAAAGAATGGGAGAATTCGTGGGCGTAGCAGGCTTGGAACAGGATACGCCAGACTGGGCACTGCAACTACGGGAAGGAACGAGAACGCGTGCCTGAAGCTGTTAGGCGCCGCCGTCGGCACGCTTAACACGAACGCTAGAGACCGTGGCATGGATGGATGCCAGAGCCTCGAAGCGTAGCTCTCCGGAGCTGGGACATTGCCTTGGCATGTTTGCGTCGGCGCTGGCGTAGTGGTGCCCACTTAGATTTGACTTATCTTTCGCGAATCTCTTATTGCTGAGCTGGGTGTGCGTGCTACTGACGAACCTGTTCGCTGCGGGCTTATGCACGTACGGAAGCACGTTGCAATTTGCTTATCTGGGAAGCCCGACGTGGCGTGCGGTAGCACGCGGCCTTCAATTTGGACATGGAGGCTGCCAGTCGAGAGAAAAAATTCGGGAAAGCGGAGAGAAGCCAGGTTCGGGATGTTTTCGAGGTTGGGCAGCAAATAAATCTGCCTGTTAGGGTTTCTCATGTTGTAGGTTTCTGCGTCCTCCAATGCGCTATCAGTTGTTCGGCATCGCATTTGCACACTCCGGTCGGGGGAGCACACATTCTAGCGTGTGGTGGCAAGAAATAAAACAGCGTGTACCGTAAGCAAGAAGGTCACGTACCAACTGACGTTTCCTCTGAATTTCCTTTTCTGTACGTGTTTCAAGCGACCGCTTTGGAGCCAAATTCCAAAGGTGCGCTAGCTGTCACATGTTACGTCGGGAGGCCCAGGTAGCAGCGAGTTTTCTGGGCGTGCGTGAGACCGGAGGTACAAGCGAAACGCGGGAAAAATGGCCTCTAAAGAGTGAGCACTGACGCCAAGTGACAATTTCCTATCAGGAAAACAGAGCCAAAATGAAGTTATAACTGCGCGCCAGCAGCCATCTTCAGCCACCGGAGACATATCGAGAGCATTGTCTGGGTTCCAGGGGCCAACGTTACGCGACTCTGGCATGTTAGTCCAAGCCACGCCTTCAACTTAAGCGTGCCTACGGCGGTACAGACGGAAGGGAAGAGTGGGTGCGAAATTACTTCGAGAGAGGGCGAGGCAATCGCCATATTGCAGGATGAAGAGGCAGTGTGCAGCGTCCTGTTCTGAAGCGAAGGTGTATAGAGCTTGATAACAATAGGAGAGGAAGAGCGGACAGAAGAGATCTACCTGTGGCGTATCGGCAATATTGCGACACAGAACGGACACCACATCACCACTATAATTGACATTGCTTTCGGAAATAAGCACCAAAATCAAACTCCCCTGTACGAAGATCATCCGCCACTAAAAGCCGTACTACTACTACCAAATGTGAAGACGTTCAGTTGTAATGCATTGTACGAGCTGGCCTTACAGGCAGCGGAAAAAGAACACTGTTAGGAAAATGAACAGGCACAGAGAAAGTGAGAGTTTGAGCGGACGTGCAAAATCTGCGGCCAGCTTCCGTCACGCACACCACAAAACGTGCCTTGGCTGCTTAGAAAGGGGCGTTTACCTAAGCGTGTTCAAGCGCAAGATGACACAGCTGTCCGGAATTATGCTGCGCAGAAGGAACCGAAGTGTGCCCACGCGGAGGACTGCCGACAACGCGTACCTCGATTGTCAACTGGGTTCGTATTCTTAGGGTAAGACTTAATTATCACGAAAAAAATAAAAAAAATATACCCAAACAAAGAAGACACCATGCCCACAAACCTTGAGGTAGTCATCGTCGAGGTGTTCCTTCTTGGAAAAATCCACGGTTTTGAGGGTCAGCTCGACATTAAGGTGCTTGGCGAGTGAGCGCACAAAGGTGCAGGGCGGGCTTCCAGACAGGCAGTAGAGGGTGGCAGGCATGGCGGTGGTTGCTGTAGAGCAGCGGTGCTTCTTCGAACAGGACCAGAGGAAGGACGAGTGCGAATAGGCATCAGTTCATCCGGCGAGCGCAATTTTTAAGGGGCAGTCATGAGGGAAAGGGCTCCACGCTCTCTCCGCTGCATCGTTTCCAGCGACCTCTGGCGTTCTTATATGGCGGCCGGAAACAAAAAAGACAACATTGATGTAACGCGGAAGCGAAATGCAATCATAAAACCTGGCTTGCCTATATCTTGCGATGAAGTTGGCCGTGTCGATCACAGCGCCGCTATACACAGCCTAACGAAAGGAGCGTGCATTTTTTAACGAGCCCGTGGTAGCGGCGCTCACTCTAACCTGTAATGATTTTCCACGCCGCCTGATTGCATATTCAATACAATAAACACAATACATCTAAATGCAACACAATACAATCCAGTACAATACATTAAGACACAGCACGTTTGTTTTCCTTAAAAAAAAGTGGATGGCCTCTTTATTCTGTTAAAAGCTACAGATAAGCTTGACGAGTGAGTGGGTGGTGCCACCTTGTTCATTTCCATGTGCGGCATGTGTTTTTCGCCGCGAGGATTTGAAATTTTCCGGAATAACTTCGAAACCTATAAACAGCCTTTTGGATTATGAAACAATACTTGAAAGAAAGTGAACATGACGACCTGCCAGCCGCAGCAACTAAAAGCAGTTCGACGCCACAAAGAACAGCAGGACATAATAGATGCCATTTTATTTCCATACAGCGTGTTTGCAATATCAAAATTCATCAATGGTCCAACTCAGTCCCTTGGCTGTGCGCTGCACGCTGTATATACGTTATTTAGTCATAGAGAAACTTCCTATGGATTGTATAAGGAGATGTCTTAGATCACCGAATTTTTGGGCGGGAATGGTGAACGTTCAAATCCGCATCATTTGCCATAAATAATGCGCGTCAGCACCATTGGTTGAATAAACTTTGCCAAATGAAACTGCTATCCTCACTGCAGCAGTACTTCAAATTGGACTGTGCTGTTTACGAAAGCAATCGAGTTCAATAGCGGGGTACTCATCTTTACAGCTCGCCTTTTCGCAAAGCCGGAAGCCTAATCACAGGGTACGGAAGTGTTTGGATATATTCACGGTTCAGATACATTTCAATTCACTCTTAGGAATTACCAGCTAGAATTTCCAGGTGAAGACGCGGGGTTCAAAATTTATTGTTACTTCAGTGCGCATAGAGTGTAATAAAAATACGACGCGGCTTCATGACGCGTGCAAGATAGTTTCTCGCAGACATTCAAGGAGTGATTACGCCACGCGAATTACTGTTTACAAGAGCTGGTTCTGCAATGCGCCGCAATTGCCGCTGAGGGTGTAAAATGTGGCAACGCATTTTCTCGTGTAAAAAACCAATCTGACATTGGGGGCTCGGCGCGCAACTATCTTGGCGAACCACTGCAGTCGTTAATGCGGGGCCTAGAGAGCCAGGGCCAGAATTACGGTGTGCATGTTTAATCTTGCAAGAACGGTAGGTGAGTCCGAGAGTTCAAATTTAGGAGTCGTATCGAACGTGGAAGCGAGATACACAAATTGTCCTAGCCAAGGGAAACCAAATGAGGCTTGTTTAGAGGTGCGTGGCCTAGCCTGCAGTATTTTTTCGTTCGTCAAAAGTTACACAGTGCATACAACCATGAGATACCAGAGCATGTTGAAGCCTCGACACGAGCAAAAACGAAGGAAATGGACTAACGTAGGAGAAGCAAATAAAACGTGTCCTTTAGGGCGCGGTCCACGCGGCCGACAGGTTGCGATAAGCGGGGTTCACGTCAAATCCCGTTTTGTGGCAGCCTTCACAGGGAGCTGCTAGCTGGGGTGGTTTCAGAAGTATTCTTTAAAATGATTATTTTTGGATTATTTCTGTTTAAAAAAGGTGCTGATAAGTCCTTAACGAGATTTCCTGATTGGCTCATAAAGGTCACGTGACCTTGTGAGGTCATCAGAACCCGCCCATTGTGGCAGGTAGCAACCGGCAGACCGGATTTGAGAGGTCACGTGACCTTGCGACCTCACCTGCTGATGCACTTTTTGTCATCCGGGTGGCTCGGTTCAGTTCTAACGACTATCTGGGAAGCAACCCCGAAACGCATCGCGCCGTTTCCCGACCGGCCCGAGGAGCGCTAATCAGCGCAGCTGCATATCCGCTGTGGCGCTTGTTTACGATGTACTTTCTTGCGGCTATCGCGCCCGGCCACTACCGGCCGAATCTCCGGTGCACGCGGCTTCCAAACGTCATTCTGAACGCTAGACGTGAAGGAAATGTATAACCTCAGTAGCAATTCGTTTACCACGTTCACCACAAGCATGGTGGCCGGGGGCGTGGTACCGCAGTCCCACAGTGCGGCTGTGCTACCACTTGCCACCTATATGCTAGGTAGCACACGAAAGTTCATTATACCCGCGGTTAACATACAAAGGGTCCTTATAACCGAGGAGGCATGCTACGTCCGTTAAATCGGAAGCAGTATACTAAGATTGTTCGTAGCCCGGAGACCTGGCAACCGTCGCGTGGTTGGCCACCTACCACTGGCTACTGGCAGAAAGCGTTCATCATTTCCGCTACAGTGATCCTTCTAATGCTAATACAGTATAAATATCTGCTGATGCAGACATTTAATGAAGGTTGTCTCCGACAACCAAATATTTGCCTCGTGGAAGCCTTTATCTTCTCTTTAAAAACAGGAGCAAGCGGACGTCTACGCCCCGACATCTCGTACCGGTGCTAAATTGTAATAGACACTGAGGCCGCGTGGAATTTTGGTGCACTTTCCGATGCCCGGTCAAGTTTGTGCTTCTAACTATGTCGCATTTTTTGCTCTTCTTTTCTTGTTGTCTTATCAGCTTGCTTTCGCCTGTCAGATCTGAGCCGTGTTAACACAATTCCTGAAGGGGCAAGAGTGTGAGATAGCAGGAGCGCTCACTAACCGTTAGAAGTTTCTTTTAAGGCGATAGTCTTTAATGGCTCATGCTCGCGGCCATGGTCCTGTCTGTCGGTCGTTCGTTTAGTGTGAACTAATAAAGATAGGATAAAAAACGGTTGCTCCAGATAAACGAGGAAAAATGACCCTAGAAGCCAAGTTTGATTACTGTAGAATAATTAATTATAGCCAAAAATGTCAATATTTCGCCGAAATTGCGCGGACGTCGATATAGCCACAGGAACGGTAGGACGTCACATTCACCGGAAGTGGTCAGAGCATAGTGAAATAACTCGGGAACTAATAAGGATAGGTGAAAAATAATGGTTTAATGAGATAGAGGAAGAAAAATGAATGTAGAAGAAAATTTTGATGACTGTCGAAAAATGAGTTAATTATAGTCAGAAATGCCAGAAATTGCGTCGAAAAACTATGTGACGTCACATCCTCCGGAAGTATTCACAGCACAGTGAAAAAAGCAGTGGACAAAAAACGACGGATTTAGTAATTAGTAACTAACAAGTTATGATAATCAGTGATTATTTAGTAATTAATTAATTGTCGTAATGAAATTAATACAATGAAGTCACAACCTCTGCGTTGTGCTTCTGTGTCTTTGGTAGTCACTGCGCATGCGCGAGGAAAGGCTTTCACCTCACGCAGTTGAAATCGTCAAAGTGCCCCCCGGATTTTTTTTTGCGCGCTAGGGCAAAGGTAAGGGCGTCGAATAAACTATATGCGCGTTTTCGTTTCTTTCTTTCGAGCATGAATTCGTGTCTGCGCCTCTCTTGTATTCTGTCCTTTACGATTAACCGTAATGCGTGAGCTAGCAAACGTGCAGCTTCCCTTTAATACGGGTTTCTTAAAACCCACCTGTTGCACAAACAGAGCTGCATCTTAGGGAAGGCATCGAAGCTGTGTTACTTTGATGGCCAAACCAATAATTTGCTAGTAGGATAAACAATTGCAAAGACTGTTCACCCCGTAGAAAACGACTACTATGGTTAATTCACGCTCTGCTAGGAACTCATGCTCACGCATCCGTCGTAAAGTTTGTTGAAACAGAGCTAGAAATGTGGCATGCTTTAGTTTCGTACACTTAGCCTGTACCGTGACTTACGCGAACTTTGTTCCAGTTTATCGTAAGACAACTAGGCCTCCATTGTGCGTGCGCATAAAATTTCTGCGCATGCAAACCTCCACAGGTTAATTGGAGCATCATATTTATGCAGTTCAGATAAAATTCTCTTTCTGCGGTTGTGGCCAACCCTGATTTCACACAGGAACTCGTCTCTGAATGTAGTCACAAAACTTCACCACATAAGCAGAACAGCCTGATCCCTTTCGGTGGCGTTCTGAAATGTCCAACGACATTTTGAAGTGGGTGGACTCTATGATGTACAAGTGGACAGGGTGCAGCCGTGCGCAACTAAACATTTATATTTCACATGTGCGCAGTCGAAAGCAAAAGCTGAACGCCGCTCACTCAAAGTACTCTTGCCGAGAGATGTGTCCGTGGCAGCTGTTGCAGTTCGGCCAGATTAATCAGATTCCTAGATGTATAGGAGTGCTCGCACTTTGTGCGCAAAGGCGTGGTCAGAACACTGCTCCACAGAGTTGTCCGCACGAACGGAGTCAACCGAGGCAACGTCCGGCCAACAATGCATAACGACGCGTTGCCATAAACCTACATGCGTCTGATTTCGACCACCTGGGGATCTTTAACGTGCACTGACATCGCACAGCACATGAACGCTAAGGCGCCCGTGTGCTGTGGGATGTCAGTGCACGTTAAGATCTCCAAGTGGTCGAAATTATTCCGGAGCCCTCCACTACGGCACCTCTTTCTTCCTTTCTTCTTTCACTCCCTCCTTTATCTCTTCCCTTACGGCGTGCTTCAGGTGATAATAATAATAATTGGTTTTTGGGGAAAGGAAATGGCGCAGTATCTGTCTCATATATCATTGGACACCTGAACCGCGCCCTAAGGGAAGGGATAAAGGAGGGAGTGAAAGAAGAAAGGAAGAAGAGGTGCCGTAGTGGAGGGCTCCGGAATAATTTCGACCACCTGGGGATCTTTAACGTGCACTGACATCGCACAGCACACGGGCGCCTTAGCGTTTTTCCTCCATAAAAACGCAGCCGCCGCGGTCGGGTTCGAACCCGGAAACTCCGGATCAGTAGTCGAGCGCCCTAACCACTGAGCCACCGCGGCGGGTGTGCTTCAGGTGTCCGCCGATATATGAGACAGATACTGCGCCATTTCCTTTCCCCCAAAACAAATTATTGTTATTATTATTCATATTATCTGATCATGTGTGTTTTCGACAGCGATGTCTATCGTTGCTTGGGCCATTTAGCGGCGAAAGTAGAGCAGCGTATGTGCGCACAGAGCGTGTCAGCTGCACTGTATGCTATCTGGCGTTTCCTGCACATGGTAGCAGCATAAAAGGTGAGGTAGATTGCGCAGGGGACGCATACCACGTGCCCAGCGTGGTCAGCAAGGAATTCAGACATCTCACTTTATTGCCGTTAGTTGGTCCATGATCATACGCTGTATACCTGCGTCTCGCCCACCATGCGTCACTCCACCATGCTACTGCTTGCAGTTGCGGTGGTTCACCCGGTCGGCTCATACGGAAGCCGCAAAAGGCGCCCGTGTGCTGTGCGATGTCAGTGCACATTTAAGATCCCCAGGTGGTCGAAATTATTCCGGAGCTCTCAACTCCGGCACTCTTTCTGTCTTTCTTCTTTCACTCCCTCCTTTATCCCTTCCTTACGGCGCGGTTCAGGTGCCCACCGAGATAGATGAGACAGACACTGCGCCACTTCCTTTCCTCCGAAAAAAAAATTTCATACGCAAGCAATGATTGAGCTTATAGGCCATAGGTGTGCAATTGGCCCGAATTGACGTACAATTTCAATGCTGAGTTTTTTTTGGTGGGGGTGGGGGGGGGGGGAGGATCAACAGGCCCTTTACGGAGCAGTATAGACCCTTTGCAAAACCCCGGAGGCCAGGTTTCTCGGATACCGATAACCCTTCAACGCAGCTACGCGGACAGTCCTAAGGGTCTCCGAGAAGTTGGATGCAGCATTGAAGACTTCTACTCGACGCCTTATGCGGGGCACGCACTCACGAGCAGTATTTTGACGCAGCTGCCTTTCGCCCTTTTTTTGACTGCAGCAGGGGGAGGGTGAATTGTACCTGCAAAGCAATGGCATGGGAGCTTAAACCCTTTATCGCGACAGCAACAAAGGCCAGAAGCATGCAGGAAATGGGTGCGTCATTAATCCGATAAACAGTCAACTCTAGCGCAGTACCCAATTTCTGCCTCCAAAGCCGGTTTGGCCGCCGTGGTGAAGGGGTTGGCGCTCTGAAGAGAAGCGGACATGAGTTCTGCAAAGCAGACTCTTCTTTGACTCCGCACTCATTGAAAGCGAGAGTTGTTCAACTTCCTGGGATAGTTTAAGGCGCCACCTTGTCCGCTCCAACAAAGTAGTGCGCCCAGAGTTGTTCGTTGTAACTGAGACCACTTGCCATTGCCGAAATGCATGTTCGTAATAAGAGAGCGTTAGTTGTATCTTTGGCCGTTTTAAGTGGGATTTACTCTATATCCCCCGTCTCTTCCTCCAACTGCTCACTTCAGCTACCACCCATGAATCGGCCCCTATGCAGAGCGTGTTTAGATGAGTCGTAAGGAGACTGCGCCATCGGAGTTCGAGAGAAAAGACGAGAATAGTGTCGCTGAAAAAAAACAGTTTATTGTATTTTTTTATGGTAGCAGTAATGACTTGCTCGAGCTATAGCTTTCGTTTCGAGCATCATTTGAGCCCAGCCCAGTACTGCTGGAAAAAGGTAATGCGTAGTCTTTAGACTTCCTCGAAATAGGTCAGCTCGGGCTCGACGCGCTTGCAGTACGCTGCCATTTTGGGGAACTTGGCAGTGTCGACGAAGGAGTTCTGGAACAGAAAAAAAAAGTTACGAAGAGTAGTGGTGGCAGTGTTATGAGCAGAGTTCAAATTGACCGAACGAAGACCCAAGGAGGAAAGGCAATAAAAAAATTAACAGCGGTTTACCTACGTTACACCGAGTGGTCGAGCGATAGCTGCTCTTGCTTCTACTATTTGTTGGTTGCTTCTTACCACTTGGCTTGAGTTGTTGGTCGCGGCTGGTGACCCGGGCCGAAATTGTAGTCTACGATAGTAATAAATGCATTCAAGTTAGGCCGGGCATCGACTTTGCTACATATCGATGAAGGTTAAATTTTGGGGGTGGAGTGGGCAAATTATGGGGCCTAAAATAGGCCACATTTTGGAAATGCCTCTGGTTTAATTTCGAGACACTATCGCATTGGATATAGCCAAAGCATGCTTCAGCATCTGACTTAAGAGTGTTGCTATGACACTGCTAAGTAAAAGGTAACTTCAATGTTAAGTACGCGAAGCTAGTATAACTGCAGGTTTGAAATGAGCAGAGCTGTCGCTCTAAAATCGCGGAGATGATGTTATTGACGCTGAGGCGTAGGATACCGACGCCATGTTGGTCATATATGGCCTCCGCGACAAGTAGGCGTGGTAACTAGCCCGGAGAGACAGAGGTCCTTGGGTGAGGATATTTGCTGGAAATTAAGTGAAATTTTGGTTTGGGGCGAGGGGAGGTTTGCTGAGGGGAGTCGTGCTGGGCCCGTACCTGCAGACGCCGCAAGGCAGTTACGTTTAATGGGTCGTGTGCTGTAGTTAGATCATATTCCTAATGCGAAGCCATTCCTTGCCTCATGAGTGGCGTGTACAGGATCTGTCAGCAGAGCGTGCCATCAGAGCGTGTCCGCACGAAATTTACCACTCGAAAACAGAATGCGAGCATTGTGGTCCGAACCCACAGCCTGTGTGTGTCAGGCGGGCGCGCAACGTATGCGCCACGAAGCGTCGTTGCATCAAGCGTGTCTGTTGCATGAAGTGAATGCGCTGTGTGTACGACGGTAAAGTCTGTTGGGGATGTATACTGATGTTAGACGACAATAACTTTGAAAAAAAAAGCTACCGACGTTCAAACGCAAATGTTTTCGCATTTGACCTATGCAGAGGACAGTAGGCAGGAGGCAGTAGGCAGAAGACAGGAGGTGCTCAAAGCCCATGAAGAAGTGCTCTTCAAAGGTGCTAATCTCCTCCTCAGCTGACTTGGTGTCCACAGAGCAGAAAACACGCTGCAAGGAGTGATAAACGAAGCAGATGAGAAGAAGCAAGAAGAGAGTTAGTAGAGCCAGTGCGAGAAGCAGGAAGGAAGTGAGCATGTGCAGCAGGTGAAGTGACGAATTCAGACCAGACGAGAATACAGGGCGAAGGAATTTCCTTGCCGTAAGCGTTGCAGAGGGCACAGACGGCCTGAACTGATTCCGGAAATCAATTAAAAGGGCTGAGTGATGCGCGGAATGGGCAAAGAACGCGTGAAATCATATGTGGTTGATCGTATGCAAGTCCATAGGAAGGGCTTTGTGGACAGGAAGGAGAGAGCTTGTTGGTCCGAAGCGTCTACTGTTCCGGGAATGGTGACACCATCTTCGCAACAGCTGTGCATATGACTTATTGTCAGTGACGATTGACTGCACGGAGCAGTTGTGAGAAATATTGCAACGCAGGGGGTGAAAGTGAGCAAGCAAGTTGCTGCCAAGACGAGCAACGATTGAGGTAGAAAGGGCGACAGGCATCCCGTGTAGGACGCAGGCCGCGTAAGCCTGCATGGAAATGAAGGAACCGGAGTAAACAACACAGAAACTCACCTGGAATCGTAGCAGATGGCGGTGAACCATGTAGGCCACAGTGGTGAGGACCTGGCCGATGCGAGCACGCTCCTTGTAACAGGACGGGTAAAGCTCAGACTCGGGGGCGTATTTTCGCAGGAGGTAGTAGGCGATGGCGTTGCTGGAGGACAAGAAATAACGTGGTTAAAGATAAGCGGTGCAGGTTGCGGAAGGAGCTGTGTGGAAGATCGCGCATTGGTGAGAGAGCGTGAAGGAACAAGCGATGTGAGAAAGGAGAATGAGGGCGTATGCCACAGCGGTGGTGCACAATGACAGCTAGAATGCCGGAATGAGCACAGAGATTTTGCTGCAAGTGTGATTGGGAAAGTTCGTTGTGTAATCTGCTCGTCGAAATGTACGTGAGGGAACTTAATAATAGCATCTGTCACCGCAAGTGTGATAGATAGTTTAGCGAGGCTAATTTAGACAAGGGCCTAGAGTGCCGAACGTTTCTCCAGTAAGGTGCAGTCCAGCTTGGCGCATCCGCGGTGCAAGGGAGCACCGAGATTGTTTCGAAAAGCAGCAGAGTAGATCAGGAGTGAAGTGGCATTCAGTGGCGGTAACGATGAGCAATAGCAGGCGACGAAGAACCGCTGCAATGCCGCATTAGGAGAGCCAGCGTGCGACACAGAACGGAGACATACCTATTGTGAAGCATGAAGCCGTTGTCTTCGAGGGTGGGCAACAAGTGAAACGGATTCGGCTGAAAAAGGATACTCAGATTCAGAATATGGTGCCGAGTGGAAAAAAGAAAACAAAATTGGAAAGAGGGTGCTGTAGGTCGGAAATGCATAGGAGTTATATATTTAGTCATTCTCAGTAGAAGGAGATAATGGTCGTGTACACTCCGACTCTGAATGCGGAAAGCAGGGCCTGGTTTCTCATAACCCGCCGAGGAGGCTCAGTGGTTAGGGCGCTCGGCTACTGATCCGGAGCTACCGTGTCCGAAACCGACCGCGGCGGCTGCGTTTCGAAGGAGGCGAAACGCTAAGCTGCCCGTGTGCTGTGCGATGTCAGTGCACTTAAAGATGCCCAGGTGGTCGCAATTGCTCCTGAGCCCTCCACTACGGCACCTCTTTCTTCCTTCACTCCCTCCTTTATCCCTTCCCTTACGGCGTGGTTCAGGTGTCCGCCGATATGCGAGACAGATACTGCGCCATTTCCTTCACCTCAAAACCAATTTTCAATTGTCCTGGTTACCCACGTTCTGAAGAAATATAGCTCTAAATATATCACTTCCATCTGCAGCAATGTCAGTTTCCTCGTTTCGATAAGTCGCGGTCCTGTTTATATAGTAGGATTAAAGGCCATAAAAAAAGCACCTTTACCCAAAGAGCCCGCTTCCAGCCACGATTCTCGGGAACCTGCTAGCCTGAGCTGCCTGAAAATGCAGGCAGTGGCCTAACAATGCTGAAGGGAGACTATGCCCGACAAAGCAGGGAGGTTTATTGCTCCTATTATGTGCCACTCTCTGCATTGGTATACAAGCCGGTTCACTAGAATCGGCCGATGACATTGGCTACAAGGGGGTCCTCAGCTGGGAAGAAGTCGCTTTTTTCTTCACTTTTGACAACAGTAAAAACATGAGTATGTTTGGAAGACAAAAAAAAAAGCACAGACAAAATGGTGTGTGAGGAGGTTAGAAATAGAGGCAGGCAAGTGCCATGCGCTGAGGCGAAGAGATCTTTTCGAACACGAAAGTAGTACGGAAAGCGATATGAGCTAGTGAGAATATCAAACAGAGAGAATTAAAGTGGATATCGGAGAAGAGTAAGAGAAGTGGGAAGACGAACCCCACCTAGCTTGCCTACTGTCCTCTTCGCGTGGTTAAGAACAGTAAAGAGGGAAGGCAAGGTTGTAGATTAGAGGGCGTAGCTGGGGCGGAGTGAACGAAGGGATAAAAATGCCGAGAAAAGCAGCTGTGGTTCAGATAGACGCTGTAGTTTTGAGAGTCAACAGGGTACACCAGAAATACACAGGACACAGCAACAGTTGCTGCGGGAAAGAACACGAACCGCGTGCCTGTATCCGTGAGGTACCACTGTCAGCACGTTTAACACGAAGGCTCTGCAATTGACTTGGACTAATGCCAGCTTTCGGGAAGCGTGGGCCGATGGAGCCGACACAATGCCTCTGCATGTCTGCGTTGGCTGGCGATAGTTGGAGCGGGAGTGCGCGCTATTGACAGCCCCGTTCGCCGCTTTTCTCTCGTGGCTGTACGGTGCCCCACACGTGCAAAACATTCTAAGGACGATTACGATACTCCCTAAAGTGAAGTTTGAGCGCAGCTCTATCTGCTTCGGCGGCGTGAAGGGCAGGGCCCTCTCGGCGACGGATCCTAGCTGGAGCTCGTTTAGCAGCCTTATTTGCCTCATCGAGCAAAAAATCCCGTCTGTGTGAGTGATAACCCTCGATGGTACCAGTAATAATCTGGGGCCTGTGTACTAGTGGGCGGCGGCGCTCAGAGACTGATGTGGCGCCGCAGCACGCGTTACGCTGCGTCTCCCTATCCCTGTGTCCTTGAGAGGGCTCGAACTTCTAGAACACCTGTCTACTCGCACCGCCTCGCCAAGGTAGCGGAGATAGGAGCTTGGGCGCGCAAGTACGTACGCGCAAGCTGGAGAGTGCGCCCCCTGTGGTTCCCTCGCACTTTCCCCTCTCTCCCCTTGCTCTCAGTGACGCCTTCGACGCCAATGCGTCTCAACCCTCGAACGGCCGCCTAAAGGCACCGAATATCCGGCGAGCGAAGCGGATTCGGCCAGAGTCGGCCGCTTTTGACGGCGACGAAGGCGGAAAGCGGCGCGGCGCGGCAGATCGCTCCGGGACCGATTTCCGCCGCCGGAAAAATTCCGCGGCGACAAACATGGCGGCGCCCTTCGAAGCAGGACCCTTCGCCTCGGAATGAATTCGTCGTTGTTGCTGCTTTTTTCAGCGCGTTCACTGGCCGTAAATGGCACACGCTTCGTCTTACCTCACCTATAAGTAAACGTTGAAGTTATAAATTTGCCCAATTTTTTAAATTTAGAGTGACAATTCTGCCGCTACTAGCCTTAAGAGGAGCGTCGGTTTTGTTTAGAGTACTGGTTTCCGTCCTGACAAGCAGATGGCGCCACTAGGATGGGCTTTTCAACACCATGGCAAGACGTGCTAGTTAGTGATACATACTTCTGGGAAAACAGCTGAAAAGACGGGGACAGCAAAGAAAGGAAACAACAGGACGCTGTTGGTCTCGCTGGTCCTGTTGTTTCCTTTTTTTGCTGTCCTCGTATTTTGCGCTATTTTCCAAGAACACTGGGCTTTTCGTTGAAGTTTTGTTTGCGTACGCTGAACTAAAAATGGGAACGTGCCTGCGTTTAACGCACGTAAGCGTGCATACGGTTATGGTGCATAGACAGCATCGATTAATGCTCTTTTCTAACCATATATGTGTACGCAGTAAGCGGTGACGTGGTGGCCGGGAAGCGTGTGGAAAAGCGAAAAACAGCAGTGGCGCGGCGGTTCCGCCTCGCCCGGGCGTCAGCAGATGAGAACAGGTCCTTTATTTCCGCCGAAGCGAATCCGCTTCGCTCGCCGGAAATTTGGTGTAGTGTGAATGCGCCTTAAGAGCTGAGTTCTAAAACACGTTGCAGTTTGCTTGTCTGGGAAGCCAGACAGGGCATGCAGGGCATGCGACAGCTCGCGCTTCTTTAGATTTCTTCCTCAAAAGCTCCCGCTTAAAAGAAAGATTTGAAAAAGCGGATAAAACTCGGGTTCAAGCTATTTGTAAGGTTTGATAGCAAATAAATCTGCCGGTTACGGTTGTTTACGTCCTTGATTTCTTCCTCCTCTGACAGCGCGCATCGGAGTGTTATGCCGAATTGCCGAGATAAGCACACTGCAATGCGTTTTCTGTATGCGCGTGAGACCGCAGCCACGACCGAAACGCGGGAAAACTGGCCTGTCAAGAGAGCGCACTCTCCAGCCATCGTCAACCTTCGCAAGCGAACCAAGAGGACCGTCTCAGCAAGTACGTTGGTGTGGGCAATATAGTTGGCTCATAGCTAAAGTTGTTTCTGTAGACGGCGGAAAAGAAACAGGGACAAGGAAGGCACAAGGAAACTGAAAAGAGGAAAACAGACAAGAGAAGAATAAAACGGTCTTCAGAATGAGCCTTAGCACTGCCTCGGTTTTGGTTTTAGGTGTGGTTTCATAAGGGTTTTAAGTCCCAAAGCGACTCAGGCTATGAGGATCGCCGTAGTGAAGGGCTCCGGAAATTTCGACCACCTTAGGTTCTTTAAAGTGCACTGACATCGCACAGTACACGGGTCTCTATAGCATTTCGCCTCCATGGAAATTCGACCGCCGCGGCCGGGATCGAACCCGCGTCTTAGGGTAAGCAGCCGTGCGCCATAACCACTGAGCCACTGCGGATTCCCTTAGCACTGTCTCGGCTTTAGTGGGCAACTTTGCGCGGCGGTGGCTAGAGTTCAAGACGCTGTCTAGCGCTCGTTTTCAGCGTTTTCATAGCGGAGAATTTGCGTAAAAATGCACCCAGTGAGCGGAAGGCATAGGCCACAGAGAAGAATAAAGAGGGGGTGCGGCGCCCTGCTCTGAAACGAAGGTGTAGAACTCTTTACAAAAAATAGAAGTGAGGAAGAGGTAATATGAGACAGAGCTGCAGGAGAGTTATCGACTACATAGCGTCACAGAAGGGACAACACAGGAAGATAATAAATGACATTGCTATCAAAAATAAGCGCTATAATGAGATCTTCATGGAGGAATAGGGACTCACCGCAGGTGTGCCAGGAAAATCAGGCTCTCAAAGTCGCATTGTGCGAAAATGCAAAGAAGGCGCTCTGTTGTAATACAACGTATCAGCTGGTTTTAGAGGCGGCGGAAGGAAGAGGATTAAGGTAAGGAAAATAAACAGGAACACACGAAGCGAAAGTTGGAGCGGACGTGCAGAATCATCTCCTGCGTCGAAGTTTCATTACGGAAGCCACAAAACGCGGCTTTAAGGTGATTTCAGAGAGCTGCATAAGGGGGAGGTTTTAACGTGCAACGCGATAACCTTGGCGTGCGGAAGTGCAAGCTGACAGCGCTGTGCGGAGACATGCTGCGCACAAGGAAGCGAACAGATAAGAGAGCTCGCGAGGCAGAAGAACAGGGGGAAAGAAGGATAGAACGGGAGAAGGAGTTTCTTTTGTGGAAACAGGCGCATGTCGCGGGAGGATATGAGGAGATCACGGACAATGATCGGCGTTCCTTAGCGGGAAAAGAATCTCCTAGACCGGCTAAAGTTTGTCCAAGAAAGCTGATGGCTCCTTTTGATGACAAAAGAGATGACCTGGACGCATATCTGCAATGATTCGAGCAGGATAGCCTTGGGGCAAGGCTGGGAGCGCAGTGAATGGGCCACGGCACTGAGCGTGTGTTTAGTCGGAGAGGCGCTGAATGTGTTTGGGAGGATTCCATGGACTACGAGAAAGTTAAGAAGGCACTCCTCCAAAGATTCAGGCTTACGGCAGAGGGTTTTCGTGAGAAGTTTCGCACCGCGAAACCTGAGGATTCGGAAACCGCTAAGCAGTTTTCCTGCAGTCTGACCAACTATTTTGATAGGTGGCTTCATATGTGAAACACAGGAGTTTTGAAGGGGTGCGTGACAAGCTGGTCAAAGAGCAATTTTTAGCGTGTCGCAGCTCAAAGTTAGCGCTATTCATGAATAATAATAATAATAATTGGTTTTGGAGGAAAGGAAATGGCGCAGTATCAGTCTCATATATCGTTGGACACCTGAACCGCGCCGTAAGGGAAGGGATAAAGGAGGGAGTGAAAGCAGAAAGGAAGGAAAAGGTGCCGTAGTGGAGGGCTCCGGAATAATTTCGACCACCTGGGGATCTTTAACGTGCACCGACATCGCACAGTACACGGGCGCCTTAGCGTTTTTCCTCCATAGAAACGCAGCCGCCGCGGTCGGGTTCGAACCCGGGAACTCCGGATCAGTAGTCGCTATACCTGAGAGAAAGAAAGTTGTGTTCACTAGAAGAGTTTGCCGACACTGCAGACCAATTCCTCGAGGCTCAATGCCTGAGAATTATGAGTAAGGCAAGGGAGGAAACACAAAAGGTTCCAGAGACAGATGCGACAAAACCAAGAGCATATGGCGGTGCATCTAAGGCCCCAGTAAGGTGTTTTCTCTGTGGCAAGGTGGGACACCGTGCAGTTGACTGTCGGGCTAGTAGCGTTGCCGAAAAGACAGGTTGTGTGTAAAGGTTGTAAGAGGAGGGGTCATAATCTGGATGAGTGCCGATACAGAACGCAGGACCGAGCTGCATGCGTTGTCAACTATCGGGCAGAACTTGTCACACCTCCTGAAGTTCCACAGCTAAAAGGAGAGCAAACGCCGCTGGGAAATGAGGCGGTGAGTAGAACACCCTAGTCGAAAGCAGCAATGCCGGTGGTGGTTGGGCAGACAGGGGACCGTACTATATTGATGCTTAGAGACAGCGGAGCCAACACAGTTTTGGTTCGGAGAAGCCTGGTGAAGGACGAGGATCTTAAAGGAGAAGCGTCGGCCGTCACTCTTGTAGATAGCGCAGTGAGGTACCTTCCTGAAGCCAGGATTCTAGTGTCGACGCAATATTATACTGGACAGGTAGTGGCAAAATGCGTAGAGCAACCCATCTAAGATCTCATCTTAGGAAACATTACGGGTGCAAGAAGTGTAGAAGGCCCCGATCCCGAGTGGAGGATGCTCGACGTTGAAGAACATCCAAAGAAGGAAAGGCCCGCGACAGCTCAGACGGGTGCAGTCAGTTTCTCGTCGGCAGTTGAGACAAGAGCTCAAGCGACAGCCCGAGCAACGCAGCGTCCTCTCTCTACTCCTGTTGCGATGTGCCTGAGCGTAGCACCGGGCGAAATTGCAATTAGGCAAAAAGAAGACCCTAGCCTGAAGACCTGTTTCGAAAGAGTCGGGGAAAAAGTGAAAAGAAAGAAGAGTCGTACGTCATTCTAATATCAATTGGTAAATGGTCTTCTGCACAGGGAATGCATATTTAGCTCAAGAAGGCGGGTCCAACAGCTGGTGTTACCGAGAGATATGCGAGAGAGTGCTACGCTTAGGACATGACGGCATTATGGCCGGACACCAGGATGTTCAAAAAACGGTGCCTAGGATCACCGAGGAGTTCTTTTGGCCGGGTGTTCAGAGTGACGTTGAGCGCTTTGTTCGCTCATGTGACGTGTGCCAGCGCACAGTTCCGAACGGAAGAGTTGGTCCCGTACCTCTGGGCAAGGTGCCAACCATCGAACTATCGTTTCAAAGAGTGGCTATTGACATTGTGGTACCAATCTATCCAGTATCCGCCAAAGGCAATAGGTATGTGCTTACTATGGTTGATGTAGCCACTTCTTATCCTGACGCTATTCCATTGAAGTCTATTGACAGTATTCAAGCGGCGGAGGGTCTTGTGGAGATGTTCTCGCGTTATGAATTCCCGAGAGAAATTTTGAGTGAATGGGGCTCGAACTTCACGTTAGAACTAATGGAGGAGGTTAACCGACTTTTGTCAGTAAGGCAGAGACTAACAACACCATACCATCCCATGTGTAATGGGCTCGTAGAGCGGTCCAACGGCACCCTCAAAAATATGATCAAGAAAATGTGCCAGGAGAGACCTACTGATTGGGATAGATATCTCCCAGCTCTTTTGTTCGCTTACCGCGAAGTACCGCAAACTAGTCTTGGTTTCTCACCCTTCGAGATGTTGCATGGGAGAACCGTTAGAGGTCCGCTTACAATACTCAAGGAGCTGTGGGCTAATAAGGAGATTGCATCAGATCTCAAGACAACATACACAGACGTTCTTGAGTTGCGGGATAAGTTGGAGGAAACATGCAGGCTGGCACATCAAAGCCTGGAAAGGGCGCGCGAACGCTGTAAGGGCTACTATGACACGAAAGGCACTGACAGGAACCTGAATCCGGGCGACAAGGTTTTCATCCTGCTACCCACGAATCATAATATGTTTCTGATGCAGTGGAAGGGCCCTTACCGTGTTACGCGAAAGAAAAATGACACGGATTATGAGATAATAATAGATGACACAAAGAAGGTTTTCCATGTGAATATGTTGAAGAATTATGAAGAAAGAGGTCCCGTACGGTAGTACGCCCCCAAGGTAGCTTGCTCGGTAGTGGCCGAGGGGAGAGATGATGTTGCCGAGGTGCCCACGTGCAGTGGGAAGAAAAGTGTAGGATGGGATGAGGTACTCATAAAGCCCAATTTGACTGATGACAGACGATCACAGCTGTGCTACAAATCAAGGGGGAGGTGTTTGCAGATGTGCGGGGCAAAACGGAGGCCATATGCTGCAAATTAGATCTTTCTACAGATAGAGCCAACTAAACGGCTCTAGCTATCTCTGGAAGGTATCTTTTCGGTGTTGTTGATTTGTTGTTGTTGTTGTTGTTATGATAATTATACAACGGAGTGTGTTGTGGACATTAACATGTTTACTAAGGACACCGTACGGAAAACGGCAGTTGTGTGTTAATATTCATAAAATGCAGTTTGGTGTGCTGTGTTAGTGGTGCGCTTTTGGTGTGTGTGCTGGACATCTGCGGTGTGTTGTGTGCTGGGTCCAGAATCGCCACAGAAGATAGTCGGTAAGCTGGATGGCTTGAAGATGAGGATGGCGTGAGGAGTTTTTCATGGAAAAACTCTTGAGAGAGGGGCCCGCACATATAATAGTGAGTCTAAAATAAAATTCTGAAGGAAAGAGGTGTGAAGAAGACGACGTGGATTAACCGAAGACTAAAGAAGATGAAGAAGAAGCATTCGGTGAAGAGGAGAGAGACTATTGGTGAAGAAGAGAAGAAGGAGAAGACGACGACAAGGCTTACGTGGACTAACGCCAAGGCTATAACAAGGCGAGGGAGAGCGAGGCACGGGGGGAAAGAACCGAGAAGCGGAGGCTCCGGCGGGGCAGGGACGCTTCGGCGGGAAGAGAGCGACGCCGGCTACTGCTCCGGTGAGCTCACGTTCTACGGCTTCGCTTCGTGGACGTCCTGCCGTTCCTGAGCCTGTTCCGGGGAGTCAACGGAGGACGCTACCACCTGCTACGGCCAAGGGTGTCTCCAGCGCTGTTGCCACCCATCCGGTTGGTGCCCCCAGCGCCAACAACACCGGCTTCACCTCCACGGGCGCGTGGACCGGGAGCTTGTACGACGCAGCCAGCGACGCTCGCCGCAGCACGTCGAACGCCATCTCGAGGCCGGCTACTGGACCCTTACAACGCCGCAGCTGCACCGAACCAACCATGAGCACGAACGCCGACCGGTAACCGCAGAACGCTAGTAGACGACGCTGCGGTAGCAGTGTTCCCGGGTCGTGTGTATTTTTAGTCTTTGTTTTTCGTGTTTGTTATTTAGTTTTCTGTGCTAGTGTGTGTATCACGTCGGGCGTATTAAATGTGCGTCTGTGTGAGTACACCTGTCGCCTATTCTATTCTTTCGGTCCGAGTGTTCTCCGGGGAGATCCGTGACACTGACACGCGACACACGACCCATCAACCGTAACAGCCATGCGGCGTCTCTAGTTACGCGCCTCTGTCACCACGGGCTAGCTCCCGCGCCTACTTGTCGCGGAGTGTATATCACCAACAGGGCGCCCTCCGTATCCTATGCATCACCTTGAGTAACATCCTCTCCACACATTTAGAGCTATAGCAGTACTTCATGCAAGACTAGAGTTACAGTCGCTTCGCATACTTAACATTGAAGTGACCTTTGACTTAGCAGTGTCATAGCAACACTCTTTTAAGTCAGATGCCGAAGCACAAATCTTAGCTCCCAAATTTTTCCCTCTCCACCTTCAGAATTTAACCTTCATCGATATGTAGCAAAACAGATGCCCGGCCTAACTTGAGTGCGCTTATTACTATGATAGTCTACAAATTTTATCCGGGTGACCAGGCGCAAGCAACAAGTCGAGCCAAGAGATAAGAAACAACGAAAACCTAGTATAAGCAAGAGCAGCTATCGCTCGACCATTCTGTGTAACATAGGCAAACCGCTGCTTATTTTATCTTGTCTTTCCTCCTTGGGCCTTCGTTCGCTCCATTTGATCTCTGCCCATAACACTGCCACTACCACTCTTCGTAACTCACTTTTTTTTTCTTCCAGACCGAATTCGCGGACAAAGCCAAGTTCCCCAAGCTGACAACGTACTACGAGCGCGTCAAGCCCGAGCTGACCTATTTTGAGGAAGTCTACATGCTAAGCATTACCATTTTCCAGTAACACTGGGCTGGGCTCAAATGATGCTCGAAACGAAAGACTGTTTTCTGACATTGCTACTATACTCGTCTTATATCTCGAACAGTCTCCTTACGAATGATCTAAACGCGCTTTGCGCAGGGGCAGTTTTATGGGCGGTTGTTGGAAGGAGTAGGTGAGGGAAGAGGCGGTGGATCTACAGTCAAGCCCACTTATAACGGATAAAGATACAACTTACGCTCCCTTAATCGAACATTCATTTGGACATTGGCAACTGGTCTCAGTTATAACGAAAAACTCTGGCCCCACTACTTTGTTGGAGCGAACAAAGCTAGCTCCTTAAACTATCCCAGGAAGTTGAACAACTCTCGCTTTTAGTGAGTCCGGAGTCCAAGTAGGGTCTCTTTTGCAGAATGCGAAAGCGGCTTCTCTGCATAGCGCAAATCCCTTCACCACGGCTGCCAAACCATCTTTGGAGGCAGAAATGGGGTACAGCGTTGGACTTATCTGTTGTCAAATTAATGACGCCCCCATTTTCTACAATTACAGGTACAATTCACCCTTCCTGCTGCAGTCACAAACAGAAGGTGAAAGGCAGCTGCGTCGAAAGTGGCACACTGCTCCTGAGTGCGTGCGTGAGTTCCTGAGTAGAAGTCTGCAACGCTGCATCAAATTTCTTCCCCCCTGGACTGCCCGCATCGCCGCGGTAAAGGGTTTTTGCTATGCAGAAAAGCTTGCCTGCGGGGTTTTGCAGAGTCTATATCGCCCTGCAAAGTCATGTTGGCCCCAAAAAACAATAAAAAGTTAGAATTGAAACTGTACGTAGTCTCGGGTCAGTTGCACACCCACAACCTATAAAGTCGATCATTGCCTTGCGTGCGATCCTACCGGGTGAACCATCGCAACTGGAAGTAGTAGCACGGTGGGTGTGAGACAGCGGCAGCGTCGAAAGCAAAACTACTGGGCATGGTCGTCGACCAACTAGCGGCAGTGAACTGAGACCTTTGAATCCATTGCTGACTACGCTGGGCACGTGGTATGCGTCCCCTGCACAATCTACTTCACCGTTTATGCTGCTCCCACCTGCGGGAAACGCCAGATAGCATACAGTGCAACTGACACGGGCTGCGCTACTTTCACCAATGCACGGGCCCAGGAGCGATAGATGACGCTGTCGAAATCACACATGATCAGAAACATGTAGGTTTGCAGCAACGCGTCTTTTATGAATATTTGGCCGGATGTTGCCTCAGTTGACACCATTCGTGCCGACGTCAGCACAACAGAGCCGGGCTATTATTGAGCCGTTGTACGCAAAATGCGAGCGCTCCCCTGCGTCTTCAGATCTGATTAATGTGGCCTAATTACAACAGCTGCCAGGGACTCATCCCTCGGCTAGACTACTTTGAGTGGGCCGCGTTTAGCTTTCGTTTTCGACATCGTATGTGCGAAATATCAATGTTTAGCTGCGCACCACTAAAACGTGTCCGCTTTTACCTGCGACAGTCCACCCACTTCCAAATGCAATTGGACATTTCAAAACGCCACCGAAGGGGATCAGGCTGTTCCGCTTATGTGGTGAATTTTTGTGACAATATTCAAGGGCGTGTTCCTGAGGTTGGCCACAACCTCAGAAATAGTTTTATCTGAAATGCATACAAATGGTGCTCCAGTCTGTGGAAGTGTCCATGTGCAGCAATTTTATGCACATACCAGATGAGTTAGTGTGTCTAGTTTCCTCATGCACACGCACAATGGAGGCCTTGTTATCTTGCGAAAAACTCCTACAAAGTTCACGTGAGTCACGGTACAGATTTTATGGACTTAACTAAAGCATGCCACTTCTCTTGCTCCGTTTCAATGAGCTTTGCGAGGGAGGCATAAACATGTGTTCCTCTCAGAGCTGAAATTAACCATTGTAGTCGTTTTCTATGGGGCGAGCCGTCTTCGCAACTGTTTATCCTACTAGCAAGATATTGATATGATCATCAAAGCAAAACAGTTTCGAAGCCTTCGCTAAGATGCAGCTGTGTTTGTGCGTTGTTAGGTGTATGTTACGAAACCTGACTAAATAAACCTACCGGAAGCAAATTGCAGCCGTGAGAACGGGGTGCCCTATTTGACGATAGCTTGGAGTTGCGTTCTTATACGGGCGCGACTATATTAACCGCGCAGCTACGCCACGCAGGGCTAAGCGGAAGCTACATGATTGCTAGTTAATAGATTGCGGTTAATCGTAAAGGACAAAATGTAAGAAAGGGGCAGGCAAGAATTGATGCACTAAAGAAAACAACCGAAACGCGGACTGCCATTTTTTCGCCGCCTTTAGCTTTGCCCTAGCTCAAAAGAAACTTCTAAATACTAATGAGCGCTCCTGTTATGTCACACTATTGCCCCGTCCAGTCATCGGGATGCATTCTTTAGAAGAGTCATGTCTAAGGAGCTAAAACAAACAGATAAAGAAACAACAGGAGAAATGCAAAAAATGGGAGATAGTGAACCGCAGAAACTTCACCCAGTATAGATAAATGTGCGAAGCTTCCGCGCGGCAGTTAAGTAATTTCTGGAGACTGCCATTATTAAAACTCAACTACAAGCCCTTGAGTTGCTCTTTAGGAGCGTTTCTGAAGGTAACTCGCGTTCTCAAATTTATGTGTCAGCAGATATTCATTAAGTGTTAGCATTAGAAGCGAACATCTTGTAAATGTGCCAGCTTAGAGCATCTTGACGTTAAGGAACTTGACCAACAACAGAGCCTGGTGCAAAAAATTGCCTAAAATCTACACACCAGTTCGCTTTGCCAAGCATGCATTTCAACAAGACATCGTGGATGCCTTCCTTCCTTCGAACGCACACACGTGTACACACGCACGCACGCACGCACACACGAACGCACCACTCCGCTCCACCCTGCTGTCCACTGAAGCCGACCCGTAGCGATTAAAAGCTTTAGCAATCTTGCTGACCTGACTATACTGGAGAAGCGCTTAGAAAACGTTGGGTTTCCGCAGCCAGTTGCCAATGCTAAGGAGAATGCGAGCGTTGTCCTCCGGTAGGGACTGCTGGCCTGCGCTGATTTCGACTCTTCTTCGGGCGCGTCTTCACCAGTAGCAGCACCACTCCAAAAATTTTGCTGTCGGCTGGTCCCTTTTCTGTCCCGAACAACATGACTTTATTCGCTACGAAAAGTACCTTAACCATCTCAGTTCCTGCATTGAACTGTGGCTGGTAAGCTAACCTGCAAAGCTGTCCACACCTTCTGCCGGACGTCCGACCGCTTATATGTAATGACCCGCAATAGACCGTAGCACATTTCACACCGTTGCACTGCCGCTCGACGCGTATGCACCGAAGATTGCAACGAAAGGGCTCTGCGCAAGCACCCGGAGAGGCACACGTTTTCGTACTGGGCGCCAACAGTCGCAGATGACGATATTTATTTCTATCAATATTTTTTTCATATTACGCAGTCAAATTCTCCGGTTACGTAACCTTCCGCCGCCGTGATATAGACGTCACAATTTGAACAAAATGGGAATTGCTGAGACTGGAAAATAAAGATGTATTGTGTTGTAGTATATTGTATTGTACAGCATTCTGTTGTGGTTAATATGCAACCAGACGGCGTGGAAAATCACCAAAGGTTAGAATGATTGCCGCCACTACAGGTCCACTAAAAATGCATGCTCCTTGCGCTTGACTGTGTATAGTGGCGCTGTGATCGACACGGTAAAGTTCATCGCAAGATAGGCAAGCAGTTTTTCCGTTTGCCCTTCGCTTCCGCTGTGCTTCACTGCTGTCCGCTCTGCAGCGTTTTTCTGTTTCCGGCCGCTACATAGGGACGCCAAAGGTCGCGGGAAACGATACTGTAGGAAGGGTGCGGTCCTGAATGCCCTTTAAAAATTGCGCTCACTGGATGAACTGCTGCCTATTTGCACTCTTCCTTCCTCTGGTCTTGTTCGAAGAAGCACCACTGCTCCACAACAGCCACCGCCATGCCTGTCACCACCCTCTACTGCCTGTCTGGAAGCCCGCCCTGCAACTTTGTGCGCTCACTCGCCAAGCACCTTAATGTCGAGCTCACCCTCAAGTGCGTGGATTTTTCCAAGATGGAGCACTTCGCTGATGACTACCTCAAGGTTTGTGGGTGTGGAGTCTTCTTTCTAGTCTGCACATATTTGTTTTTATTCTGTCGTGGTCAGCCCGACTCTACAGGTACTAACGTAGTTGAAAATCGAGGCACGCATTGTTGGCAGCTGCCGCGGGCGCACTGGCTTCGTTGTGCGCAGCAGAATTCTGCAGAGTGGTTTCACATTCCAGTTGCACACGCTGAGATTATCGCGTTGCACATTAACCCATTACAGCAATGTCTATTATAGTCATCCTGTGGTGTCCGCTCTCGGTCGCCATGTAGCGGATACGCCACCGGCAGCTCTCTGCCATTACCTATTCCTCTCCTCTCCTACTTTTCGCAAGCTCCACACCTGCGTTTCAAACATAGGATGGTGCACCGCCACTTTAAGCTTCACCATGGCTTTTTCCTTGCCCTTTTGCACCCAATCTGACCTTCCGCCTGTACCGCTGTCAGCACGCTTAACGTGAACGCTCGAAGGCGTGCTTTGGAATACTACCGCCAGCGTCGCGTATCTTTGGCCGCTGGAGCCCAGACATTGCTCTCGATATACGTTTCCGGCGACTGAAGATGGCTAGAGCGCAGTAAGACTTCACTTTCTTTTGGCTTTGAGTGATGCCGACAGTGTCGTCTTATTTTCTGCGCTATTCTGTAAAGGCTGGATTACCAACAAGCCCGCTCTTCCGTCTTAGCCAAAGTGGCCGCTCTTCACGGGGGCCAGTTTCGCCGCCTGTTCTTCATATCTCCGGTATCACGAGCGCACATAGAAATATAGTTCAGTAGCGTGGCTTTTGGGCTTGTTGGTACATAGTTCCAATACACTGTAGCGCAGCAAAAGACGAGGACACAAGAGACGAGAGACGAACGTAGAACACACTGCAGTTTGCTTATCTCGTCAACACGATATAACGTGAGGCAGCTAGCGTATCTTTAGTCCATCTCCAAAGCGGTCGTTTGAAGCAAATGCAGATTAGTAAAAGCAGAGCAAACGCGAGTACACGGTATCCTTGCTCAAGGCACACGCTGCTCTTTTGCCTCGACACGCTAGAATGTGTGCTATCCCAATCAGAGTGCACAAATGTGCTGCCCAACATCCGATAACACTCCGTTGCGCGATGTCGGAGGATGAAGAAACTCACAACGTGAACAACCCTAACAGGCATATTTATTTGTTATCCAACCTCACAAACATCACGAACCTGCGTTTTGACCGCTTTTCAAATACGCTTTCTTTAAACCGGCAGCTCTAGGGCCAAATCTGAAGGCGCGTGCGAGCTGTCACGCCCCACGTCGAGCATTCCAGATATGCAAATTGCAACTTGTTTCTGCGCGTGCATGAAAACGCAGCGAACAGGTTCGTTCACTCAGCTCAGCAATAAGAGATTCGCGAAAGATAAGTCAAATCGAAGCGCACGCCAGCTGTCGCAAGCACCGACGCAAGCATGCCGAGGCATTGTCTCGGCTGCGGATACCAACGCTTCGGGGCGCTGGCATCCATCCAAGCAACGGTTTTTAACGTTCATTTTAAGTGCGCTGATGGTGGCACTTTACATCTTCAGGCACGTGGTTCGCGTTCCTACCCGTAGCTGTCCCGACTTGCTGGTGTATCTTGTTCATTATCAAGGCAGCGTTGATCTCTGCATGTTTTTCACGGCATTTTAGCCCTTCGTTCACGTCAATCATGCAACGCCCACTGATTGCTGCACTCTTAACGTTCTTTTTTTACTACTGCCATGCAAAATCTCAAGGTCATGTCCCTCCGAGGAACGACCTTCATGCTGGGGAGCGGAGGGTGTGGCTGTGACGTCATACCATGTGACTTGCGGTGACTCGGTGCAGCAGCGGCACGCGCAGCCGGCGGCGTTCCATCGCCTTCGCAACTACTTTGGACGTCGTCATGCAACGCTCACCTCGAAGTTGTGCTGAAGCACGTGACTCGCCGTTCATCTGATATAATAAAAAGCACGAAGCGTTGCTTGACGTTCGCAGATAGCCACGGAGAAGTAGCGCGCTGGAACCTGTGCATCGTAGACGGCTGATTGAATCCGATGATTCTTATTATCAAGGACGTCGACAGGACGCCTCGGTGGGAAGGATAGAGCCAGCAAAAAGCCACAGCAAACCGTATCTGACCTTGCTCAATTCAGCTTCCGCTTTGTAAACTAGGTTCAGCCGGGTTGTACCCCAGCCAGTTTGTTTTTCTGTTTTTTTACCACGCGCCGAGCATAGTCGGCAAGCCCAGCATTCCTTTGCCAATCTCCCGCTTCTCGTGCCCTCCTATTTTCTCGGTTGGACTTCCGCACTTGCGTGTATTTCTTTCCGTACTTCTTCCGTGTACCGCTAGGCCGCACCACGTCGCTATTTCGAACCCGTTCACACATCGCCCCTCCTGTCTGCCTTTCTGTGATCCAGACAACCGTTTATGTAACGCCTTGATTACTGCGTATTTAAAGTTCTGTTTCTTCAAAAAATAAAAGAAAAGAAAAACTATCCCTGCCTTCCGCAATCTGCGCGGGAGCGTAGTATTCGACCTTTATCCCATTTCCTTGAAAATCGCCACACGTCAGTCTTATGCTCTGCACACCAATAGCACTCTCACTAGGGCTGTTCTTTTCCCTTGTTATCTTCTTCCGTTTTTCACATCTCACCGATACCTTGAATCTGGTTACCCTTTTTCAGTTGAACCCATTTCACAAGGTTCCCACCCTTGACGACGATGGTTTGGTGCTTTACGAGAGGTATGTCTCCCTTCTGCGTCACATCCCAGCACTGCACTTAGCTCATATTAACTAGATGGCACGCTGCCTTTCCTGGTACGACATTGCAACGGTTCCTTGTCGCTTGCTGATAACCTGCTTTTTTCCATCCTTGACTGCCAATCAACTCCTGGTCTGTTCTGACACCTTCTTAAAAGTAGCGGTGCTCCCTTGAAACGCTGCTGTGCTAACGTGACCAGTAGCGTTTTGAGAAACGGTCGTCTTTCTGCGCCCCTATTTTAAAACAACATCGCTACACTGCGTGTCATCTGTATGGCTATGCTCCGTCAGATGTCCTTATTAAACCCACTCGCGTCCACTTCGATGAGGAGGTTACACATTAAACTTTCCTAATCGCATTTGCAGCGACATATGTACAAACCTTAGTACTCTAGCAATACCGTGTCATTATGCATTCCCGATTTGACACCCGTCCGGATACCGGTCTCTCAATATGCTTGCTATTAATTCTCTCCTATACAGGGCTTGATTTTGAACACAAGCCATTTCGATATCTGCAGTGCTCATCTTTGATCACGCTATTTTTGTCCTCCAGCAACGCCATCGCCTACCACCTCCTGCGCTACTACGCCCCCGAGTCTGAGCTTTACCCGTCGTGCTACAAGGAGCGTGCTCGCATCGACCAGGTCCTGGCCACTGTGACGAATACGATTCAGCCCCAGCAGCCTCTATTCCATGCGAGTTTCTGTGGTGTTTATTCTGGCACTTTTATCTCTATGACGGCTTACGCGGCCTACCTCCCACAAGGGCTTGCCTGTCACATTTCTACCCGAACTGCTACTCGTCCTGGTTGCGCCTTTTACGCTCACTTTCACCCCTAGCGTTGAAATCTTTCGCATGAGTGCTCCCCTCCAGGTAATTGTCACTGATAAATCCCGTGCACCGCTGCTGCGAAGCGCGCAACATTACCGCCCTCGGATCGGTACACGCTACGGACCCGTCTAGTCCCTCCATCCAGTCTTCGATTCCCACGCCTCTTTACTCCGCCCTTCACCTCCATGTGCATATTACCAACAAAAGTGGTTTCACGCGTTTTTCACCCATTCCGCGCTTCACGCAACCGTTTTAATTAATTTGCCGGATTATTTCTGGCCGTTAATGCCCTCTCAGCGCTTGCCGCAAATTAATACCTTCGCCCTGTACTCTCTTCTGGTCTGCATTTGTCGCTTCACCACCCATACAGGCTCGCTCCGCTGGTTCTAACGTGTCCCTTCCCGCTTCGCCTGATCTGTTTCTTTTCTTAACACTCCTTGCAGCGCCCTCTCTTCTGTGGCAGCACCAAGGCTACGGAGGAGGAGGTTAGCGATTTTGAGCAGAACGCCCTCAAGGGCTTCGAGCACCTCGTCGGTGATGACAAGTTCGCCATCGGTGATAAGCTCACCCTCGCCGACCTGTCCCTTATCTCCAACCTTGCCATCGCTTTAGAGGTGAGCCTCCTTCGCTCTTTGACATAGGTAACTAAAAACAATTATTTAACGACTGCACACGACACACTGCCCATTAGTCGTATCTGCCTTTCGGCGTCTTTCGCTACGGGACCAGCGCAACTCCATCGCTACTGCAGCAACCCTCCCCTCGCCCGAATTCATAATTTCATTTCAATCCCATCTCCTAACCTCATCTCAGGATCTCTGTCTCGCCAGCTTATTTCAAACGCATACTTGTCGCGGAGGCAATATCGCAAAACATGGCGTCGGTATCCCATGCCTCATCTTTAATACCATCCTCCGGACACTTTATTCTTGCCTTTCCTTCTTGCGCCTCTGTTCTCTCCACCTAATCTCTGCTTAACACGGCCACCAGCAGTCTTCATAAGCCGTTTTCATAGCGAAAGCTATATTGGCCACGAACTCTGTTTCGCCGTGCTCGCATGCCCACCTTGGTCGCACCGCACCACGTGACCAACCACGTAACTGGTCACGTGACAAACTGCGTGACGAACCACGTGACATCTAGCCAGACAACCAGTCTAACCTGGACTTGCAATCAAGATTAACCATGGCTAACCAGGCTATGCCTTAGCTTTCACTACGTATATCCTGGCATAGCCGAGCTAAACCACTGCAATTTTTTTTTGTTCCAGAACACCTTCGTGGACAGTGCGAAGTTCCCCAAGCTGGCTAGCTACTACGAGCGTGTCAAGTCCGAGCTGCCCTATTTCGAGGAAATCTACAGGCCAGCCATTGCCTTCCTCCAGCAGCACTGGGCTGAGGTCGAATGAAGCTCGAAACGAAATTTTAGGTGAAACACTTCATTACTGCAAACTTCAAATATACAATAAACTCTGTACTGTGAACTCGACTGTCATGTTCAATGCGATAGTGTTAAAGGCACTGTTCACCAGAAAATATGGTCTCAGCATTGTCAGCGTAGTTGCCGAGAGTCAAGTCGAAAGCCTCCGAAGGATGGCGTTGAAGTTTAAAGACGAAATTGTGAACAAAAACAGGAGGAGAGATCCGGGTAAGGTAATGAGGATAGAAAGAAGAGGAGGGGGAGGGGAGCATCGCTGCATTAGACATCTTTACAATACCATGCACCGTGTTACCGTTACCTGAGAACTGGGAGCCCGCGTGCACCCAATGCGCATGCGCAAATCGCCTTAACGGCGCCAGGTGGCGCCAGGTACCCGGCAGATGCGAGCGCGCCTGCAGCAGCGGGACCAATCAGCGCGTGCTCAGCGGCGGTGGGCGGGTTCCCGGTACTCCGGTAACGGTAACACGGTATGCTAAATGTGCTTCTCCTTTCGATGTCCCCGAAGACAACAGGAATGATGCGGCGGAGGCCCGTCCGGCTATCCCCACCGCGGTGAGCAAGATGCTTTTTTTTTCTCTTTTTACCTCTTTTCTCTCCGTCGGCCTCCAGCACGGGTTTGCCTCGACCAGTTTCAAGTTCGGCGGCAGAAAGCTCGATGCTAACTGAAGCGCGACGCCCTACAGGCTTCTCTCGAAGAGGAGACAGGCTTCCAACCCGAACAGCGCCTGCTGCCTAGGATGGGCAGCGCCTGCTGCCATGAAGACTGGTTTCATTATTTGACATTGCGCCTAGTGATGGTTCAAGCCCCGGGGAACAGCATGGAGGTAGCCTTCCGTCAGTATCTGAGCTACACCCCTTAATTTTAGCAAACTTGCAGAGTTAAATATCTTTCCCAAAGTTGGAAGCTGGTATGTTTGTCGACCGAAAAATATGACAGATAAACTTTTCGGTGAATCGCGTTGAAACCCCCTGCGCGCGTAGTTCGAGCCAGCAAGCTCCAGTCTTTCCCGCTCTACTGGGCCCGCGCTTTTGCTTCGAAGCGTATTATACCATCGTGAGGAGAACAAAACAAATCACTGCGCCACGCCCATTGGACGTCGCCTCCAGAGCCAATTGTGCCTTGCATTCGCATGGCTTCAGAGGGCTTGGATAAAACAATTGTGAATCCGGCCAACGTATATATTAAATGCAATGCCCTTCTTTCAGAACCGAAGTCGGGACTGGAAGGTGTTTCTGAGAGGGAGGGAAGTGCGGTACAGTCCTTGAAGGCTTCTTGCAGGCTCATTGAAAAGCTCGTTTTCTCAGATTAAGTGGCACCCTTTAAAGGGCGTTGGCCTTTACGAGCTACGTTTCTGACAGCAAGTTCACTGACGCAGCAGCAGAAAACCATTAAGACGGAAGGTGCAACTGGTAGGTGCGTTGCGCTCTTTTAATAAATCACCCCCTCCCTCTTATTTTTCATGTGCAAAGTGCAGACTACAGCATTCTTTAAAAGAATCCAGGACATTCAAACACTAATGAAACCCTCTATCTCTATAGAGAGAAAGAGTGAGAAGGGCGAGGGGTTGAAGGAAAGGCAGGAAGACTCCTTTTGTGATCCAAGAGTTTTACGGAATGTCCTCTGGTCAGGTTAGTACAATCAATGTTGGTTCACTGACCAAGTCCAGAACGTTAGTTGACGTTTCGGAGCACCTACGGGTTCCTTGTTCACAATAAAGAACCAGCCGAGTAAGATGAATCTTAAATAGCTTTGACTAGTCAACGCAATGGTTTTGCATAAGCAACTTCACCCGCCTTGTGCAAATTATTCAGAGGTTTCAGAAAAAATACAATAACAGAAAATTATACCCGTCATTTACAGTACATCCAGTGTGCACACAGAGCATCGATAATATAAACTACGTACGGAGATGTCTATGAAGGCTATTTGGAGTTTTTAGAGTGTAAAGAAGAAATAAAGAAAAGAAACAGACTATTGGCCTTGCAGTAGAGTCCAGTGGAACTGTCCGGAATACCCCGCTTCGACTGGCAGCTACCTAAAGTAGAATCTCTTCGACACCAACTTCTGGATCGTTGACACCTTTCAGCAAAAGGAAAAAGAACGAGCAAGTGCTTGCTGGTTTTTTCTGATTTGGTGAAAGGTCAATAAAAAGAAAGACACATTCGCCAGTTTTTCCCAGCACGCGCTAATCGCAAAAGAACTGTTAAATTTTCCATTTCAGGCGTATACTAAAAACAAACTGCGTAGCTACAAAGGACGGAGCATTTAGACAGGACCGGCGCTGCTCAAGTATTTCGATTTTCCGTTGTACTATAGTGGCTAATGAGGGAGGCTTCCCAAATCGCTACCAACTGCCCTACGACGTTTGTTTGTTTCTTTCTTTCTCTCTTTATTTCTTTCTTTTTCTTTCTTTCTCTCTTTCCTTCTTCCTTTCCTTCTTTGTTTTTCTTTCTTTCCTTCCTTCCTTCCTTCCTTCTTTCTTCCTTTCCCTCTTCTTTCCTTTCATTCTTCCTTTGTCTATATTTTAAGTTCCTCCTTTATTTTTCCTCATTACTTTTTTATTTGTAGTCTCATTCCTCGTTTTTTTTTCTCCTCCGGCTGTTTTTCCTCCTTTCGCCGCCCTTTTGCCATCAACTGCTCTTTACCACCGATCATGACAAAAGGGCAGTTCTCGATTGGCCCTTAAGGAATGTACTGTACACATACCTTTGTGCCCGCCGCGTAAATTGATTTGCCGGATCTGTGCTGGTGAATGGGAGACAAACAAAGCCCGCCGGTGTTTCGGTTTCGTCACTCCACCTCACGCCCGTTCCCCGAGGGCACGTTAAGTCGAGAGGAAAAGTTCGTTAACCCAGGTGACTGGAGTGTTTTACTGAACGCCGTCTATTGTCAGGTTGTTATCGTTTCACGCGCTGCTCAGCCGAAAAACATGAAAGAAAATTTTCTGTCATCGCAACAGATGTTCTGTAACATTTTTTTTATAGTGGAACTGTATATCAACAAAATTCTCTGTTGTTACGACAGAAAAATAGTATCGAACTACAGAAAAATCTGTCTTTACGACGAAACAGCAAAATGACCAAACATTTTCTCAGAGTTTTTACATAGTTCTGCCGTTTTTCTCAGACTGCGGGACTTCATTGTTAAAAGCCTTTCCGGTAAAGATATCAAGAATTTGGATATTAACGCCCAGCTTCGTAGAGACCGTTCCTGCAAACACTTCTTGCCATTTTCTTAACTTCTCTCCCGACCACTGGTCAAAAATGGAGTAGTGGTTTAAGGGTGCACTGAGGCCAAATTGAAGTTGGGCTGTATTGATATAGTGCGGCATTGTAACGACGAAGAGCCTTCTCTCATCAAACAGATATCTTTTATCTTTTTTTTTTATCGTGGATGTCACGAGTTTAAATCGAGTGCTCGACTTTTAACTTCAAATTTCTTAGCCGTAGGTGATAGTTGTGCTCGCGGACAAACGTGAACATACCTAGAAAGCCAGAGAACAAATTTCTGCTGAGAAAAATAATTTGGTGGAATTATACTCTGCGTGTTTTTAAAGTCCGGGAGCTGCACATATTGGCTGAGAGAGACGCCGAAGTGGACACCTCCACATCAGTTTCTGCTGCATGGGGCTCTTTAGGAGCGAGACTTCGCACATCAGTCGGGCGCGTAAGCATTCCGCGTTCATCGAAATGGGCCCGGCAGGGTCGTTACTCAGCAGCCGAACTACCAAGAGGCTTTTATTCCCAAAGCGGCTTCCAGGTTTATCAGTTCTTGTGTTTAAAGAACTAAGATTCATAGCGTTTCAGAAAACTGCACTCTCTTGAAGTAAGGCAATGGCACATACTGCATGGCAGGGAGTCGCGATATCATGAAAAAAGAAAAGGCATGAACCCGGTTTTTCTGTTGCGAAGCGTGAGCGCGGCTCTTGCTTTGTATAAACTGCCGGGAAGACTGCCTGTACATTGAATGCAGTCTACCTTATAGGCTGCTGGGTACCCCGCACAATTCATTATTTTTCCTTAGCTACGCTGCCATCTTGCGGGATAGAGAAAATACTCGATCCGTAAGCGGCTTCATGTTCCTGCATTTTTTTTTGTAACCGGAAGGTATCTGACTGAACATGAAACAAAAACTTACCAAAATTACACTACTATCGACAAAATAAAAGTATAAGAAGTTTTCTTAGCACAGTTTTCCAAAATAGATACATTAAAGAAAGCGCCAAGGTGCACATTTCACATTCTAATACCAGGCGTTGACGTGAGACATTAATTAGCGAACTCGCGTGCCGCAGAAACTCGAGATGAAATATCGAATTATTAGGACGCTACCGTTAACTTCGCCTCCCCCGCCTAAAGAAATAAAAATGGACTGAAAAGTGCTTGAACAGTGCCGAACGCATGGCTACACGAAGTAATTAATTTCTGCTGATAGTGAAAGTTTTAGCGTTTTAAGCGGCTTACGTTCGCATAAGGCTCGTGGCGCTGTCTTTATGCTTAAGCCGCATTGGAAGTAATAAGTTTTCTTCTTCGTGAGTGCCACAGGCTGTGTTACCCGGAAATAAATCAAGAAAATGGGGATAGGAGCAAAGTAATCGGCGCTCTAAACTATGCCACGGCAGCCCAGTGGAAAATATTTTAGTTTGTACTGAAGGCAAAGCAAAATTTCTTTGCGTGAACTTGCGCGTTCATTTTTTGGTCGCTACTCGGATTCTGCTGGCGAGGTGTAATTACTACTTGTTTTGCCTGGATCGCGAGTGAACAGATTATTCGAGGGGCGAATTCTTGCTAATTATGATTCATCGAAGGCCGCGCGGAAGCGACGTTGGAGTAAACAGGTTCGTAGTAAACATGGTAGTTATTGTAGCCGAGCTGAACGCGTTTGTTTCCTAATATGCAACGCTGTGGAAATTGCCTTCTTTCCTTGCGTTGCTCGCCTCTGGTTATTGCGTTGGTAACACGCTGCTGGCGAATGAATTATCACAGCAGAATAGATTTTTGCTACCATTATTCGGGACACATCTTGGTAGAGGAGTAGTTTTGAGTGCTAAGTGAAAATGTACACGTTGGTCGGAATAATTTTTAACCTCTTTGTGTTCTGCGCTGCTGTTCATTTTTGTTCACAGGTTCCCATAAACGTTCGCTGGTTAGATGCAATTTTAGTTGGCATAGTTTGCCAGCTCCAAATGACGACAACGCCACAGTAAGGAAATAGATGAAGCAGGAAAAATAAAAAAAAGGCTTCGGGTATTATTGTAGCTTTAATTGAGCTGGTTGCATAAAAACTGTGAGCAGACCCCTTTATGAATACATGCTACTTTCTTCATTCATGAATACATGCTACTTTCGTCATTCATGTCGTTCGATGGAGAATTTGTTCTTGTGAAATGGTTGTGCATGCTTTCTTTATGTACATCCGGAGTGAAAATTTGACGAAAAAATCATGAAGAAAAAATTAATTTCGTCGCCCTCCTACCACGCAGCCTGTAACTGTCACATACCGCCTATTTCTTAGTGTACGGTGCGTGATGGATGCTAATAAATTGCATTTTTCCCTAATTTACACGAGCTTATAAGCACCGGGATAGCTGCTTTGTGCTATGTTATAATCGCACATCATGTTTTGTTTGCTTTTCAATGACTTCATGTACGTACAGTCTTTGTCTAAAGTATACAGAGCAAGGGGTCTGCTTCTGAGCCCTGCAGCACGGCTCCTCTTGATTAGTCAGGGACCCTAATCTCGCGAAGGCGGGAGGAACTTAAGTCGTCAACCCTCCCAACTTATGACTGTCAAAGAGCCCCGATACACGGCTTAGAAGCAAATGCCTTGGGCTGTACATTTTTGACAAAGACTGTACAATAAAGTGCACTTTCAAATCTTTCACTCTCCTTCGATTCGCAGAAGAGAGAATGATAGGGACAGTTTTCGGTTACGGCCTACACCGACGACGTCATTTACTCATACAAAGAGGAATACAGCTATCGCTGTTATATCCATAAAAAAAGATCAAAAAAACCCAACGAGCACGAAACAGTGAAGAAACATGAAAACACTGAAAACCGCTAAGCTCGCGAAAGCAACCACTCTTATTACTGTTGTATTCAGTAATACTTGCATTATTAGCCATTTTTAACGGTCAACATCGCAACTATACAGCTTAGCCGAACAAGTGATGAACTGAGTGATCGAGAAAAGCGGACGGCTGTCCTGAGTGGTGGGGCTTGTTCGCCTTTTAGGCTTCTGGCAGCTGCGGCGCAGCTTCAATGCGCGGGAGAACTTTACACATGACGAAGACCTTGCTGGCATTTTCCCAAGAACCTGTCTGGAGCTCTTATTTGGTCGACAATACCGTAGAGTTTGTTTTACGTCTGTTACCGTGTTTTTTTTCTGCATAGTTTTCAATGGGCACAACGGTAGTTGGTGACTGGGCCCAAGTTTACGTACCAAGCACCATACGCAAGAACGTGTGGGTGACGACTTGGCTTTTGACGGCAGAAACGGTATGCTCTAGTAATGATTTCTGGCTATTTTTCTTCTATCGTTTTTTTTTTGAGCAATATTTTTTTTGGTCATTTTCTCCTGATATGAATCCTGATTCAAATATAATAAAAAAGGCTATAGGGCTTGAACATTTTGCGTGCAACAAAATGTATTGATAGAGAGACCTGCTATTCCGTCACTTCATGGTATTCTTTTACGGTAATACTTGCATAGGTATTTTAACAAAGGTAATTTATTTCAAATAACTATCACATTGTCAGCCTGCGCGCTTTTGGTTTTTAGTAGAGCCTCGCTTTTCTACTCATATTTTGAGCAGAAAGGTATGCCAACAATTTGGAGCCCATATAAAAATAATATATGACAAAAACCGAGCTTCTGCGAAATCCTTTACATGCCCAATCTAAGCAAGTAAGTACCGGGGCTGTAACAACTAACTTGATTTAAATATAAATGAATAGAAGGTGTCATTTTTGAAAAGTTGTCCTTGCCTTTCACCCATCATTTGCCGGTCTGCGCAGCTGAATGCTTGCTCACCACTGCAATGATCCAGAAATTTCTTCTATTTGTCTAATGTTGGCCGCAAAATGTCGACAAATAAAAATCGTTGTTGAGATGTGCAGTGAAACTTCACAATCATTCTAGTAATATGTGGTTGTAATTTATAGCACCGTTTCAAAGTAACTATGGCTGCTTTTAAGGGTAAGCTGCAGAGCCAGCCTGTTGCACTGGCAGAAACATGCGAAGATTGAGGCGCTTATTAGGGATTAGTTTTTTTCGAATGCTTTCTTTGCAGAGAGCTCTGACAGGTTTCGTTGAAAGCTTATCTCTGGCCATGGAAATTTGCTGGGAGTTTTGCATGGACACAATGCCTAACAATAATAAAGCGCTAACGTTGATCTGGGGGCAGCAAGCGGTCTGTAGCCTATACCCTTCTTCGTTAAGCAGTCAGGCATGGGAAGAGATTGCTGTGAGTAGCATGAAGAGAACATTACTTTATAGAGTTAGGCCAATAGAGGGACAGAGTGCGCGGAAGAACATGATATATTGTGGTGCGAAATAAACAGAAGAGGTGGAGTATAATAATAATAATAATAATAATAATAATAATAATAATAATAATAATAATAATAATAATAATTGGTTTTGGGGGGAAAGGAAATGGCGCAGTATCTGTCTCATATATCGTTGGACACCTGGACCGCGCCGTAAGGGAAGGGATAAAGGAGGGAGTGAAAGAAGAAAGGAAGGAGGAGGTGCCGTAGTGGTGGGCTCCGGAAATTTCGACCACCTGGGGATCTTTAACGTGCACTGACATCGCACAGCACACGGGCGCCTTAGCGTTTTGCCTCCATAAAAACGCAGCCGCCGCGGTCGGATTCGAAACCGGGAACTCCGGATCAGTAGTCGAGCACCCTAACCACTGAGACACCGCGGCGGGTTAGGTGGAGTATGTGGTTACTCATTACTCATTTTTCGACAAGCGAGGATGAAGGCCGATTCCTATTCATCGATCCCTGAAGGAACAGCAAGGCACACCTGCCTGCCACTTCAGCAGGTTCACGACCTGTACACAGATTTTAAAAGCGGATAAGTAACTTTTGCTGACGAGATTTACCATCGTCGAGGCGGTAAATGATGGCTGGAGGGTCAATTTAAATATTTTTTTTCTTCTCGCATTCAGGCACTGGTTCAACGCTGGACATGTTTCTTAGTACAAGCTTCCCAGGTTGGAAAATTATAACATATTTATTTTCTTATGCTGAACTGCTCACAAAAAAAAATATTTAAAACTACTTGACTGCCCCTTGCAGATTTTATCAACTCAAGAATTATGTTTACAACCTCACAAGTATTCCAGAAGAGGGCTTAGTCGGGCTTATTGGTCCAATCGGTTTCCATCAAAAGTATCACGCTTTACGGCTGATTCCATTCGTATGTGGCACTTTGGAAAAAGAAGAAGCGTGCAATAATGGCTTAGGCAATGCAAGTGATATTTTTTAAACCTTGGTTATTCCATGAACTGTTTGAGCCTCTCAGGCGTCATTCAAAGAGCTCCACAGGAAAAAAAAATGATGACGGAGAATTTTCTATTGAAGGTCAGAAGTACTCCCAGAAGACGCCAGTGGGTATTAAAAACTTTTAACCGTTTATGCTTCAGTCGTTTAGATTTGCTCATGACGCGCTACATCGGACCCAGGTGGTGCCTGAACGCGTAGGACTCGTATTACAAGCTGGCATATATTCCGTTGTAAGACGATTAAGTGGGAAGGAAAAGCTTCGGCAGTGCTTTTGGGCATAAAAGGATTAGCAGTCTTGTTATGCCTGAAGGCTTTCGCATTCAGAAAAGGCGTATTTCCTATATTTATTGATACCATCGATACGATGGTAGAGGGCGCTAAAAAACGCGCATAAGATTTGCTTCGCGTCTACGGTAGCAATAGGATGTGCAACCTTTGTCCAAAGTAAAATACTCAAGGGTCTTTATTCCAGGCCATGCTATGTATCTCACTGTGCATCTAGCTTTCCAAATAAACTGAATGAATGAAATGAATCAAAAGTGAGATGAACTGTTGCCCGCGTCCTGCTAAAACTTAGGGCTTCCACGGATTCTACAAAAGCCCCGCTACATGGCTTAGAAGGAAGCACCTTAGCCTCTGAACTTGTTGCAAAGGTTGCACATTTTCACCGAGTTATGGACGCTTCTTACACTCGCACGGTGGGAGCGGGTGACTGACTGCAATATAGCCGTGAAAAAATTAGCAAGCGAATCTTACTTCTAGCAGCTCTAAGGAGCGGGGGCTTCTCAGGAATAAATTTTTAGTTTCACAGCGGCTGATGGGCGGTGGTGGTGTAAATGTACAGGAGGTATTACCCTTACACGTGGCCTTATAGCTCCGCAAGAGTCACTGAGTCGAGATGCTGCTGCCATGTAAAGGCTAAAAATATGCTCCATAAGTAAGTATTGCTCAGGTTTGTTATGATCATCCGCCAAAATTACTGATAAAACGTTGTGTCTTTAGTGCTTTGTTTGCTGATCGAGATTCAAGTACCTGTTGCGTGGCACTAGGAAATACAACTCAAAAGAACTTAAGGAGACATAAAACAGAAGTTGACTGAATTCAAATGAGCATGCAGCTTGTCATCATGACTGACCAAAAGTGAGTCTCAAAAATGTAAATTGTTTTATTTTATTTATTTAACAATACTGTCAACCCTCGAGTGAGTGTCCTTACAGAGAGGGTACGAAAACTTCATAAAAAAACAGCACTATTCACAAGCACTGAATACATCAGCATGAAACGGTACATTCATTAAAGAATCAAATGATACTTTCAAGCAGATGGTTATCCAAAGATCGTTCGAATTCATGCAGGTCACTCTGTCCCACAACACTCATTGGCAAGTCCTTTCCTCATGGTAAGAAGAAACCTCTGAAAGTTTCACTATGGCCGTAGTACGGCTGAATTATCCGACTGTGATTTGTTCCAGAACTCTATTTGCCTGGTGCTTGTATGTATGTTTCCTTCTGAATATTTATCTGTCCTTGGAGCATCTGGAATAATAGCTTCAGCCGATTTTTTTGTCTACGTGTTTCTAATAAATCCAGGCTACAGGAAGAGAGCATTTCTGCAACTGAGTCTGTCCATCGATATCGGCAGCAAGTAAAGCATACTGCGTACCTCGAAACTCTTTTTAATTGTTTCTTGAAATAATTCCGTTTAGGACTCCATTGTACTGACGCATACCCATGGACTGGCCTCACAAAAGCTTTATATGCAATTAGCCTTACATCCCGTGTAGCATGCTCCAATTTTTTTTAAAAAACATGCCTCTTTTATATGTGTGTCCCAATTTAAATTTTGTGTTATTGTCATTCCTAGATGCTTAAACTGAGTTACGTTTACCAAACACTTGTCACTAATGAAATATGGGAACGAAAAAACAGACTTCGTCGTTGTAATGTGCGTGTATGTTGATTTCGTATAGTTTATTGTCATGTTACATTTTTTTTGCATCATTCGCTTAATGCCTGTCAACAGGTCCTAATTCTAAGCTGGTCGTCCGTGTTTCAAACTGTAAAATAAATTAAACAGTCATCTGCGAACAGCTTTAGTCGTACATTTGGTTCAATGATAGCAGAGATATCATTATTATACAGCAAAAATAACGGTCCCTGAACAGAACGCTGCGGAACTCCTGAAAGCACTGCTAGTGAGCCGGACACATGACCATCCATTCTGACCCCCTGGTTACGATTTGTTAAGTACGCTTGAATCCATTTTGCAATATTCATACTTATAGCTCTTTCCAGTTTAAAAACTAATTTATTGTGCGGCAATTTATCAAAAGCTTTGGCAAAATCTACAGCGATTACACTAATGACTATACGCATGTACTATGTACTTACCAGTTTTGATAATATGCGGTCGTTTCCGCTATGTTTGATATTGATGTTTTCACTTCTTAAATTGGGCGAGTAATTAGTGGTTTACACATTTTTTAAAATATAAGTGCGTAGTGGTCCGAAAAAGCTTTAAAACTCTGTAAATAACTACTGCCCTCTTTCAAAAATTGTCATGCCATTTCCTGAGAACGCCGATGCTTCCTTTTTTTTTAGTGAGAATGATAGAAGAGCCGTACTTTCGGCTGCTGCTCAAACAAGTCATCTGCGTAACCATTCCAAATTCGAAGAGGTGTCTAATTCCTCTGCCAGGCTTTAAAATGATTCTCTTGATTTCCATTACATTTCGTCTTCTGTCACTGGTAGCTGCTCCCGATTGCTTAGTTCCACTGGAGGCAACATGAAGCTGGTCGTGGCAGAAACGTGCCAGTGATGCGACTTAGTTGCACAAACGCGCCCCGCGATCATGTCGCAATGGGCGCTCAGCGCCAACGCCGAAGAATTACAGAGCTCAGTAACATGTTTGTCCCGCGTGATGAGCTTTATCGGTGATAATCCATTCTCGGAAAGGAAACCGGGCGGCGGTGACTCAGCTGGACAGGATGCGGTGGCAGGGGTCGGCTTGAGGCGGTGACATGTATTGGTGGGCCGTTCTGCCGCTTGTTCGTTTGCTTCACCGCCTTGTTGCTTTCTTCAAGGTTGACGCCACGGTCGAGCCAAACGGAAGCAGAATACATCATTACAACATGCGGCCGCTGTAGTTTTGCTGGTGAATGTGTGGCGGTAGAAAGATTCGCGCGAGAGAATCGTTGCATGTCTGGCGAAAGTTGGCATCCACACCGGTAAGCTGTGTGTTATTGCTTCCCATTATTTTCACTCATCTCAGAGTTGGGTTGTGCGAAGGCTCGCTCGTTTGACCGAAAGGTTTGTTAAAGTTGTGACTGTTCTTTTGGTATTTCATTGTCTATCTCTCGGGATACGAAGTTTCGCCAGAAATCTTAAAGAGGTTTCTGACATCGAGAAGAAAGGCGCGAGCGGTGAGGGTGACATTCCTCACGTTATTATACAATAGCCGTGGAGCGTCCCTATTATTCTTTGGGCAGGAGAAGAGAAAGAAATAAAAAATAGGCATGAATCCAAAGAGGACAATGATAAATAGAATGTGCCGTGAATTATGATCAGTTTGATAGCTATAGCACACAGTTCGCTTGTAGCGTCATGCTAATTCACGCTCACTGTTGGTAGGTAAGTTAGAATGCCCATAAGCTGTCTGTGTCGTACTTATGTTACATTCTTGCTCTGATGCGCATGTACGCGTCAATTGTAACATAACACCAGCAACTAACTATCGTATATCTGGTCTTCTTTTCTTCAGAATGCATGCATGCATATTGGATTGCGTCCTAGTCCACTATCGCAGGTGAGCCTGTGTTACAGTGCCGTAGCACCAATTTATTCTTCTTAATTTTAGTCGGAGGGCAGAGAATGGAGTACCTGATATGTTTGCCTCCCTTGATTTTCTATCGCTGCGTTTGCTGGTGGCCGCAGACGGCCTGATTTGGCTTGGCAACGCAAAGGCCGCAATGAATATGTCGTTACGCGCTGCCCACGGTAGTCTAGCGTCGCACGGGTCTTCCGCTAGACAGCGAGACGTAGTATGCGCGAGCAAAGGGGAGTGTAATGTCGAGCCTTGCTCTCCGCTCAGATTCTCATGAACGATGACAGAAGCGTGCCCCGCTGGGCTTTGCCGTCCCATCTTCCTATATAGGCTCATTCTCGACCGCAGCACAGCTGCAGCTGCCTCCCGACGAGGTTAGTCAGCAGCAAGAAATGATATTAAATTTGTCAGTGTTATCTTCAGTGTGGTCTTCTGAGTGTCGCTGAATTTTTATCTTTCACGCTGACAACTGAGTAGAGGACTTCTTCGGGGCAAAACGGCACCAGTGTCGTATTTCATAACCTACGACTGATTGATTGATTTTGTATAAGACTGAAATTTACTCCTAAAGCAAAGTAATGAGTATGCATGCTTTGCCCACTTCACCTTAGTGTCGCTAGCTCCAAAACAAATATTGCGAATGTATGGAGGACCGGAGTAAAATTAGGAATATCCAAGAAAAAGAAACATTGCTCTAGAGCCGCCACTGTTTAAAAACCGGTCCAACTGCGGGTTTACTCACTAATTTATATGTTCTTCAACTTGAAGTACAGAGTCGATCAGACTCGTCTAGAGCGCTCGAGAGGTGCAGTGCGGAGGAAATAAAGCGAAATTCTAAAGCAGGTATTGACTTTCACTGATAATGCTTGCTCTGGAGATCATCAAGATAGACACGTGAACCACGCAGGCACCAGCGCCTTACCGCTAGCAAAGCAGCCGCGAAAATATTTCACTTCATTTGCCCCGCAGCACACTGCCTGAGTGTTCTCGACAACTGTGAACGACTCTGTACACCTTCATCTCAGAGGACAGCTGTGAAGGCACTTTTCAAGTTTCTGAAGGACTCAGGACTGAGTGCAAGCAAGGTTGTGAAGTATCAGTGTGTGCCCTTTGTACCCTGTTAGTTATGGCGAAGGGACACGTGGAAAAGTGCTCATCTTCCTTTGTTCTCTCCCCTTTCTATCTATCCCTCTATTCCCCTTCTCATGTGTAGGGCGTCACCTAGTTAACCTCCCTGCCTTTTGTCTCTTCTTTATCTCGTGCTCCCTCTCTCTCTCTCTGCTTTTCAATAATAATCCAGGCAAGTCCTTGCCAAGAGGGCGTGTGAGTCGGTTTGTAGGCGCTGTCTTGAAAGCGCCGTCTTCAGTCACGTGATTTGGGAAGCCGTGGAAGTTGAGACAGTAGAAGGGCACGGCCCCCCCGCGGTGGCTCAGTGGTTAGAGCGCTCGACTACTGATCCGGAGTTCCCGGGTTCGAACCCGACCGCGGCGGCTGCGTTTTTATGGAGGCAAAATGCTAAGGCGCCCGTGTGCTGTGCGATGTCAGTGCACGTTAAAGATCCCCAGGTGGTCGAAATTATGCCGGAGCCCTCCACTACGGCACCTATTTCTCTTTCTTCTTTCACTCCCTCCTTATCCCTTTCCTTACGGCGCGGTTGAGGTGTTCAACGATATATGAGACAGATACTGCGCCATTTCCTTTCACCCAAAACCAATTATTATTATTAGAAGGGCACGCAGCACAGCGCAGATGTCTTTTATTTTTTTGTGCCAGAAGGAGGCGAAAACGGTTCTTTTTTACCTCTTTTCCATTCTTCAAGAATCAGCTAGGCAGTCAGTGTGAACAGGTTTCTTGTTCACGTGCACCTTAATTAGCTTAACAACGCATAGTTACCTTTAACCAAAGTGTGAATGTAATTTGTATCTTGGAAAAAAAGGCGATTCTTTTTGGTGGAGAACCGAGAAGAGAACGGGTTAAGGGCTGTTTCTTACTCCGTTATTTTTAACGTTGGCGTGATGCGCGGCACCAAGTTTGTCAGCTGTACCCTAGAGAAGTTTAATGCGCCTTCAGCGCCGCTTGTGAAGACTTTATGGAGGGAAAAAAATGGACCCCAACCGTTTAGTTTGAAATGCAAGAACGTTTAACAAAAGACTTCAGACAGGGACAAGGAATAGAGCAAAACAAGAACAAATACTGAGGAATAAATGAATAGTGCACTCGAATGTTCGATGTTGACGCAATATCTTACGACCGTACAAGTCTGTGCACGCCCTCACTGTACTAAACAGCTTTTCGCTCGTAGCGGTGGGCAAGACTATAGCTGTAGCCGCGGACGACGCCCACACGAACGAATATACCACCGTGCACTCATTCCTTAGAAAGCTGTCACTCGCTCTATGGCTTTCGGTGCAAACCGAAGCGCAGATTCGTGCAGACTTCAGGAGTTTTTCAAAGTGACGATGTAATGACGGTAAATAACACTAGCTGAATAATTTATGCCAGGAGTTATTTCCGTCCTTTTCCCTTTTTCTTGCGAAGAGGTGTAGGAAATATTTTTTAAAAGCCCATGTTACGCAGTTGTCGAAAATAAAGCAGCATCGGTGAAATCCCTGTGAAAACCATCAGACGTTTTGCAAGGAAGAGCAAATCGAAGGAATTGATTTTGTCAGCAGATATTGCTACCCAGGAGAATCGTTCACTGCTCGTCATGCACGTATAAGATCCAAGGAAATTTTTCATTGCGGCACTCTATTATTCTGTGCTCAGGCTTGCTTTCCTTCAGGCATTATAAAAAGGCGAATACGTGCGAGAATGGGTTTTTTTGGACCGCTTGCTGCTCCGTCATTAAAACTTTCTCGGTGCAACAAAGGACGCAGTATTTTGAATCTTTTCACCGAAGACCGCTTACTGGGAGGTTTGGAAAGATGCCGTCTCACCCTTGAAATATTTTTTGTTTCGCTTCTACAAAAGGCTTTCAACTTTCCTGGAGGGCGAGCTAACTAGCCTGCCTCGTTAAAGAGAAAATCGTTATATACGAAACATTTGATGAGTGACAAAAGGGAGTACTTATCTCGCGTTCTGTGACTTCTTTCCTGTGCAAGTATTTTCTTCGGTTTTTATTCGCTCCCTTTTATCCATTTCAATGCGTCACTGATCAGTTTCCCCTTAATGCGTCACTCAGCGGCGATCAGGTAACTATGGAGTTCGGTAACAAGGCGCTTGCTCTTGCCCGCCATCAATATTTTCTTTTCTCGCCGTGAAGACACTTGCAAGAAAAATAGAACAATAGAAGAGGAAGGGGATAACGGGAATGGAGGGGGGACTGGAAAGTTACTGTGGTTCATCATTCATTAACTACGACATTGGTGAAAGCAAAGCAAAATATGTCGACTCCAGAGGGATCATTTCCCATTAAAAAAAGGTTCTTTTTTTATTGTTCAAGAAAACACTTCCAAACTTCCTAAACTGGATGATTTACGGCACATATTGTCAGCAAAAGCGTTTCGCAATTGTCGGAGGTACAGAAACACTCTTCAGAGCGCGTTTGCTCACGAAGGAATATAACAATAAATATATGCACACAACGTAAAAAAGAAAAGAAAAACTCGATCCACGTTTGCCGAAATGTCTCTTTCTGGACCTTGTTGCATGAAGTCTGCGCATTCTTGAAAAACGAGGAACTGATTTCCCATTCAGCGGTCCCAGAAGCAGTACGCAAGAAAAGCTCTGCCGTAGGCAAGAAGTGACGTGGACAGCTATAGCTAACCTGACGAGCTCCTCTCTTGCACTTTACTTCTAAGAATTCACCATTCGCCATTGCCAGGTGACAAGCTGACGCGTGTTGGACGTCCTGCTCATTTAGCGTCCCGTAACAACCTCTGGGCGGCCTTATAGACAGTATCCACGACTGTTCTAAGCTTGTTCGTTTCGCCAAACAGGCTGCCAAACCCAAGTGCCAAACAAAGAGCATAAAACGTTCGAATATACTGTGAAAAAAAATTACGGGATTGCACTTAAGTCTTCTTAAAAACGGAAAAGCGAAAGCCTTCACCGTTCCTTTCTTTCTCCCTCCATTTTTCATTTTTATTTTTATTATTTGAAATGTTGGAATTATTTTTACTTTATTTTTCAATTTTATTTCTTTATTTTTGTTTTTATTCTTCTATACTAGGCAAGCGATCTCACGCATTTACATTGTTTTTCATCGAATCCGTCACACGAAACCTGCTTCAAGCACAGCATTTATTTTCAATAATCAAATTTAATTACTTAACTAATTAAATTTATTTCAACCAAACTTTTCCCACTTTAAGATCTGCTCACCCACTACCTAATCAAACATTTGCGCATTTGTCTCCACAGAACGACATAATTGCGCGGACAAAATTTGCGGACACTTTTTGCTGTCGCGACATGACCATATAATGGTTTCGCATTAATAAAAGATAACGCTGCAAAAGGAAGCAGCACCTCTCAGAGGCGAAGCTACGGACTTACGGAGCCATTTACGGACCACTAAGCCCACTCGTTTTTCAGAACAGCAGTGTTCTCGTGCAAACTCAGCAGGCGTAGGCCCGTGACAGCAGCATCATTATTAGAATAGCCGGCGTAGGCGCTTCACAGAGAAGCGAGAGTTGCGGACAATGCGAAGTAATTACTCTAGGATCACTGGCGGTCCTCCTTTTCATTAACGTTGGTAATAATTTCTGGAAAGAGGCTAGAAGATAAAATTCATCACCGTGCTTCGTCTTAGTCACCAGTAGAAGAAGTCTTTACCCATATCACCGTTAAGAATGGGTGCCAGCGAACTTAAAAGTTGGCGCACCTTCATACTTACTTTTAATCCCACCTGAGCAGTGACGCTCAATCAAGCTTCCCTTCATAGCAGGCTTGGTTTTCGCCAAGGTCGCTAATTTTTCAGTGCCACGTTCTTTTTTCTCCGCTATACCTTCTTTTCTCCGCCTTTTTCTGCAGGCCCAAGTTTACACACGCGCCTAATCGCGATGGGAGGCGCTATTTATTTAAACGACGCGGTCGCCGCCTTCCTGGAAATAGTACGCTGTTATTACGTCTTCACGCGCCTTTAGATCGCAGCAATTTTTTGGAAGTCGAGCGACCGCTGAATGCATGCTCGGATGATGATTGTTGGTCCCATTTGAGACTACACGTCAGTCTGCTTACTTCTTAGGATGTAGTACCGTCGTGAGAAATATGAGGCGGAGCAAAGTTTCAGCATTCATTTATTCGTTACTTTATAACGATGCGTGATAACCACCTATTATTTCTGTTTTTTTAAAACTATTTTTCCTCTCGGCATATAATATCGAAAAGTCATTCTAAAATTTAGTGTGGAAATAACCAGAAAATTCGCAGTTTTGTGCTAAAAGTTTGTTCCTTCTGATACTGCACACGACTGCACATATTTTTATGTTGACCCATTATGCCGCTCCTCATATACATTTTTTCCTGTCTCATTTATAAATTTTTATTGACGCACTTACGAACAGGAGGTTCTCGGACAGTTGTTACCCAAGTTCTGTGGTATTCCTCATGCACTTCACATGTACCGCAATCAAGAGAAACAAAATGGAAAAGAAAAGAATTTTATTTAATTGAAGAGGATGGTCCATGTGCTCGTTTTCGGCCTAAGCAAGCCACACACGAAATTTCTTCAAATTCAGGAACACTGAGAAGGCATTTGAAAACATTTATACCGGCGTTATAAGCAGAGGGGGAAGCTGAACGGAGGGCAGGGATTTCGAATTATGATGCTGCATGGCGAGCAATACAGGAAAAGAAGAGAGGTGAAAGAACCGGAAAATATCAGCAAGGAACAGAAGCCCCATCTCAATGTCGCGGTTGAGTTTGGGCAGAGTTGGAAAAGTGGGCCAGATTATCAATGCGGAAGCGCTACTAGGCTATGTCGGCACCGAAACTGTCCGCAAAATCGAGTCATTAGTAACTGGTCATTAATATTAGCCTATAGTTGTAACCGTATTTAAAGAGTAGTATTTAAAAGATTTAATAATGACACTAACACGACATTAATCAACGGTACTAATTAATAAGTATAAATTCGAGGTAATTAACGATGTTAGTTAATGAGAGTAATTTATTAGGTTAATTAGTAAGACCGTGTGACGTCACACGGGTGTGAAGTAATCCCATCTGATGACGTCACGCCTACAACCAATTAGAGTAAAGCAAAAAATTGAGCCCTGTATGTCGGTGTCTGAGAAGTACGATGACATGCAGGTTTTCAAATAGTTCCAGAACATTCCATATGACGTCATCAGGACAAGAGCTACCAGAGTCTGCTAGGAGCCACTAACGTCGCGGCAAACACTAATGCTTTCGTATTTCTCCAAAGCAGTCTCTGCAGTGCTGTTTTTTTTTTCATGCGGACGCGCGCGAATACACATACGCAAGCACACGTGCACACTTGCAGTCTATTTATTACACACATGCACAAAGACCACGGTAAGAGTGATAAATGGCTAATTTGTTTTCAATAATGATCACCTGATACTTAATAAAAAGCAAAAGAAAAACGCCTGAATCCTCGTAAGCAGTCTCTCATCTTTTCGATACTGCTCACATGGCAAGCCGATTTTCGCATCGCATGCCTGCTTAATTCAGTGACGTTGATTTCGGCGTTTAGTACTATGATAACAAGAAAAAAGAAAGAAAAACCAGGTCTTTAAATATCACTTTCAAAGACCACTCCGACAAACATTTTCGCCCCACTGCAGTCACCAGTGGACATCCGTCTCACCTTCCAGTTACCGTCGTTTTTCGCGGAAAACCGCTTGTTGGCTTTGACTTCCTGCAAACGATGCGAAACTGAGCAAGGTGTATCGTTCATTTTTATAGGCAGCAGCACAAATGGCTTTTACCCAATCATTGTTATTTGGTAGGAAAAAATAGCGGGTCAAACAGGAGAATCGAAAAGAGAACTGAAACAGGTTAGCAGTTTCAATCGGAAGAGGCAGACCTCGTGCCTAAGCAACGTGGAATGGGCAGAGAAATGGTCGATATAGAAAGGGAGACGAACAAGAGAGGTTTGACTTCAGAAGTAAGACCCGAGCACGATAACACAATGTCGGGCTTATTCACAGGTACCCTACACTGTTTCTTGCCACCGTTAGCATTTCTCTCCCGCTTATTCGTTTCGACGCACCAATGTCGGACATTGAGTTGTTTATGTGTATTTATTTCTCTACAGCTAGATTGATATTTTATAGCCACCCACTCAAAACTTCATCTCTCTGCCTGGAATTCCCGCAAATGCTCCATATTTCACGTTCGAGGTCTCGAGGTCGTAGAAGCGATTCAGAAAAGAGAAAAAGAGTAGCAAATGACAAATGTGTTTCTTTTTTTCATGTCACGCTTCGAAAGCACATCGACAGAATATCAAACAAATGGGTGGGTGACTGGGGTTTAACGTCCCAAAGCGACTCTGGCTACGAGGGACGCCGTAGTGACTTCGACCACCTGGGGTTCTTTACTGTGCCCTAAGATAGCAGCGCACACCGGCCTGTAACGTTTCGCTTCCACTGAAATGCGACCACCACGGTCAAGATTGAGGCCGCGTCTTTCGGGTCAGCAGCCGAGCGCCACGACCACTGAGCAGCCGCGGAGGCCGGATATGAAATGATAGCAGTGGTTCATGCGTTGGTTGTTTTAGAGTCCTCTTCTTACCGCTGTCGTTTTTAATAGAAGTACTGGCTTCGAACCGCCACGGAAGTTTATTTGTGTCGCTCATGCAGTTTTGGGCTACTGTATGATAAAAATAAAGTATGGCCCCAGCATTTTTGTCAGCATTGTGCCTCTATCCTTAAGTGATTACCCAATCAGTTTCTGTAGCGAGTAACCCTAGTACCAAAGTGACGACGGCGGTTAGCGTATCTTCGGGACAACCATATTTTCAAGAACTTTCATATAATGAGAACATAAAATCCAGCACAATTTCTTGCAAAGCCGCATTCAGCAATCCAGGCGCATAAACACCAAACTAGTTGATAGAATTTTTTTTGCAACTTAAATAGTTGCTATTTCAAGCGAATGTTACATGAGCCTTTCGTTGCTTTGAATGTGGTATAATTGCATACACTGTTTTCCTTCTATAAACACTTTGACATATGTTACAAATTTTCTGTATTTGCGCTTCAGTAAGGTTCTCCTAATATTTTCAAAATGTGCCAGTTTCTACCTTACACAGTAAAATTACTGGCGTTAAATTTCAGTTCTAGAGGAAAGATCTTCCTAGGGCGCACTTACAAGTTCAGAAAAGGATAGTGTTGTTAATATAAAAGGAATGTTATGAGGGCGGAAGAACGTACAACGCTTTGAAAACGATGGGGGAAGGAAAATGATAGAAATCGAGAAAGTAATAATCTTCTGAATTTTTTTGGTGAAAAATTCTAGATTTTGCTACATGTGTCATTAGCATCCCTTCCTCACTATCTCTTACATTAAATTTACATCCGCGACATTACTCACCTGAACGAAATTGAAAACGCGCATCCGCAAATGTTGAAGTACATAACTAGGTGTCCCTGAAAACGCCCCTATTTCATACAACAGACCACCTTACGCAACACACTCGAGAAGAAAACCGCACCACATCATGAAGCTAAGAACCACCGCCTTACTACATTCGGACAAGTCCATGTCGTACTGGGAATGCTTCGGTAGAGAACTTTGAAGCTAATAAAAATCTCTTGCTCTCAAACACTATCGGGGAATCTACCCCGCGTACCCATTCCTTACGCGTACCCGTGTATCCGTGAAAGATCGTAGTAAAGCAGAAATTTGGGCAAGTTGGTACGTATCCATTTTGAAACAGCGCAACAAAGACGGGACGTGGAAACTGAGGTGTAAAGACAAACATGCGCTGACTAACAACTGGGTTTATTGAAAAAAACACACAAAATATATACAGAGTTAGGAAAGATTAATCGCCACCATAGTCAACTCATGCCACATGTGACGCCAGATATCCAATCTCCCCTTCGGAAAGGGCGACCGATGGGCAACTAATGCACGTTGCGCCTTTCTCACGTATAAGAAAAGCTTCAAAAACTTCTCGCGTCATCTTATCACAATGGCGAAACACGATATTGGTGTTCTTATAGTCGGGGGTACATTTGCATTTCTTGCAACGGAATGCACCTTTAGTGAGAGGGTCTCCTTCTGTTTTTCTTTTTTCGTACTCTTTTTCGTGTTTGCATTTGCACCTTCTGCAGTGGACCGCCACGTGTGACAGGGGGTCTTTTTTTCTGGTGTTCTCATGTTCCATGAGTCGCTTGTTGATGCATCTTCCTGTTTGGCCAATATATGTGGCGCCACACGAGAAGGGAATTTGGTATACTACCCCTACCTCGCAAGGTACATAAGGGGAAACATGGCGCACCTGACAAGCCCTTTTGTTTCCCTCCTGCCTCTGCCTTACCTGTCTACACATTCTGCCTAATTTCTTCGGGGCAGAAAATACGACGTCAACGCCATATCTGCCTGCCACTTTTTTGAGCCCATGGGACATGCTGTGCGCATATGGAACCACTGCCGGCCTTTTATTTTTATTTTCATTTCTTGCACTCGGCCGAGCCCCATACTTCACGTGCCTAAGCAATTTTTCCGCTGCCCTGGAAATGAGGTGAGCCGGATAGCCATTCGCGCATAATCTGTTTGATTGGGCTGCAATGCTCTCCCCAATCATTTCATGGCAGGACTTCTTGAGTGAAGATTGGAGGCACGACAAGATAATGCCTTCTTTTATAAGCTTGGAATGACCTGACCTGAAGTTTAACAAGGGCTTAGCCGATCTTGGCCGATAACACCAGCACACGTGCTTGTCTCGGGAAAACAAAACCAAATCTAGAAACTGCAGTTCCTTGTTCGTGGGTACCTCTGTTGTAAACTTTAGCCCACGCCCGTACTCATTAAACACCTTAAGAACATCGACTAACATTCTAGGCAGGCTGTCTGGCGGGGTAAACACCAAATAGTCGTCGACATAACGAAAAATACGCACCCCTAACTCCTTCGAAGCTTGCTCAATCGCCCTGTCCACAAAACTAAAAAAAATGTTAGCCAATACAGGTGCAACCCTGGAACCAATGCATACACCGGATGCTTGCACAAATGACTTGCCCTCCCACTCAACAACTGTTGCCGACAGGTAGAAGGACAAAATTTCTAAAAAACTATCAACAGACACACCACATTTTTCAATGAATGCACTTTCGTCATTGTCCTGTGTGATGCACATTTTAACGGCCCTCATGAGCTCTCCGTGTGGCAATGAATAGTAAAGGTCCACTACGTCAACGCTGAAAAACTTGCAGATCCCAGGGTTATCCAGCTTAAGGTGCTCCACCAGCGCATCCGAATTCGGAATCACGAATGGGTCTGGCAGGGCCAGCGCCTCCAGTTGCCTTTGAAGATAACCTGAAACTACATGCTGCCAGGTCCCTCGTTCGGAGACAATGGAACGGAAAGGTTGGTCCGGCTTGTGTGTCTTAATGGTGAAAAAAACTTCGAGCTTCAGTCCTGCCGACTTATTCGCTGCGTCCGCCAGCTTGCTCAAATTGTGGTGTCTCAAAAGTTCGACCGCCCGCCATTTCACCTTAGAACCACTGAAGTCAACTTCCTTGAAGTTTCTCCCCAGGGCTTCTGAAGCTTTATCCGCATAGGTGCCTGCCGGAAGGACCACAAAGCAACCCTCCTTATCGGCCGTCATCAACGCGAGCCCACTTTCAGCCAGGAAATCAACCGTGTTCTTCATGTTCCCGCTCTTTCGTTGCATACCATGGGTTCTGCTCAGCACGGTAACACATTCCACAGTGCACCTCGGGCGCATGTCCTCAGGAGCCAAACGAATGATGTTCCTTAAACAAGCTACCTTCTCTGCAGGATTCAGGCGAGGTTCAAAGGCGAATTTTGGCCCCATCCGCAACACTTCTTTGTGTCTCTCAGGTATAACCTTGGTGCTGAGGTCAATGAACCGTCCTTGCTCCGTGCTGGATCGCTCCCTTTTAGGCAGAGTTGGCCGAACTGCATTCCAGAGGAATTCCGTGACTGACTCCGACGTAGTGCACCACTCCCGATAATCCCGCTGACACTTGCAGGCCACACGCAGCTGGTCCTTGAAGATGCGTGCTTGCCGCCACAACTCGTGATTTGCTATGATGCTTGCACAACCTTCTTTGTGTGGCCGATTGAAGGCTCAAGAAACCGCTTTCCTAACTCTGTATATATTTTGTGTGTTTTTTTCAATAAACCCAGTTGTTAGTCAGCGCATTGATTTGTCTTTACACCTCAGTTTCCACGTCCCGTCTTTGTTGCGCTGTTTCAAATGGATACGTACCAACTTGCCCAAATTTCTGCTTTACTCAATGTTATTTCTAGTTCAATGGGCTCTAACATGTGCACAAATTTTGATCTTTCTAATCCCGCCATTATAGTGTCTCTCATGGCCATTTGTGTGTGCAAGGCCAGAGTGCTTTCCTGGCATGTCAAACATGCCTCTTGCCCTGCAGAAGTGCAAGCGGCGAGCGGTTTCTTCGAGCCTTCAAGCGGCCACAAAAGAAGGTTGTGCAAGATATACAAATCGGAGTTGTGGCGGCAAGCACGCATCTTCAAGGACCAGCTGCGTGTGGCCTGCAAGTGTCAGCGGGATTATCGGGAGTGGTGCACTACGTCGGAGTCAGTCACGGAATTCCTCTGGAATGCAGTTCGGCCAACTCTGCCTAAAAGGGAGCGATCCAGCACGGAGCAAGGACGGTTCATTGACCTCAGCACCAAGGTTATACCTGAGAGACACAAAGAAGTGTTGCGGATGGGGCCAAAATTCGCCTTTGAACCTCGCCTGAATCCTGCAGAGAAGGTAGCTTGTTTAAGGAACATCATTCGTTTGGCTCCTGAGGACATGCGCCCGAGGTGCACTGTGGAATGTGTTACCGTGCTGAGCAGAACCCATGGTATGCAACGAAAGAGCGGGAACATGAAGAACACGGTTGATTTCCTGGCTGAAAGTGGGCTCGCGTTGATGACGGCCGATAAGGAGGGTTGCTTTGTGGTCCTTCCGGCAGGCACCTATGCGGATAAAGCTTCAGAAGCCCTGGGGAGAAACTTCAAGGAAGTTGACTTCAGTGGTTCTAAGGTGAAATGGCGGGCGGTCGAACTTTTGAGACACCACAATTTGAGCAAGCTGGCGGACGCAGCGAATAAGTCGGCAGGACTGAAGCTCGAAGTTTTTTTCACCATTAAGACACACAAGCCGGACCAACCTTTCCGTTCCATTGTCTCCGAACGAGGGACCTGGCAGCATGTAGTTTCAGGTTATCTTCAAAGGCAACTGGAGGCGCTGGCCCTGCCAGACCCATTCGTGATTCCGAATTCGGATGCGCTGGTGGAGCACCTTAAGCTGGATAACCCTGGGATCTGCAAGTTTTTCAGCGTTGACGTAGTGGACCTTTACTATTCATTGCCACACGGAGAGCTCATGAGGGCCGTTAAAATGTGCATCACACAGGACAATGACGAAAGTGCATTCATTGAAAAATGTGGTGTGTCTGTTGATAGTTTTTTAGAAATTTTGTCCTTCTACCTGTCGGCAACAGTTGTTGAGTGGGAGGGCAAGTCATTTGTGCAAGCATCCGGTGTATGCATTGGTTCCAGGGTTGCACCTGTATTGGCTAACATTTTTTTTAGTTTTGTGGACAGGGCGATTGAGCAAGCTTCGAAGGAGTTAGGGGTGCGTATTTTTCGTTATGTCGACGACTATTTGGTGTTTACCCCGCCAGACAGCCTGCCTAGAATGTTAGTCGATGTTCTTAAGGTGTTTAATGAGTACGGGCGTGGGCTAAAGTTTACAACAGAGGTACCCACGAACAAGGAACTGCAGTTTCTAGATTTGGTTTTGTTTTCCCGAGACAAGCACGTGTGCTGGTGTTATCGGCCAAGATCGGCTAAGCCCTTGTTAAACTTCAGGTCAGGTCATTCCAAGCTTATAAAAGAAGGCATTATCTTGTCGTGCCTCCAATCTTCACTCAAGAAGTCCTGCCATGAAATGATTGGGGAGAGCATTGCAGCCCAATCAAACAGATTATGCGCGAATGGCTATCCGGCTCACCTCATTTCCAGGGCAGCGGAAAAATTGCTTAGGCACGTGAAGTATGGGGCTCGGCCGAGTGCAAGAAATGAAAATAAAAAATAAAAGGCCGGCAGTGGTTCCATATGCGCACAGCATGTCCCATGGGCTCAAAAAAGTGGCAGGCAGATATGGCGTTGACGTCGTATTTTCTGCCCCGAAGAAATTAGGCAGAATGTGTAGACAGGTAAGGCAGAGGCAGGAGGGAAACAAAAGGGCTTGTCAGGTGCGCCATGTTTCCCCTTATGTACCTTGCGAGGTAGGGGTAGTATACCAAATTCCCTTCTCGTGTGGCGCCACATATATTGGCCAAACAGGAAGATGCATCAACAAGCGACTCATGGAACATGAGAACACCAGAAAAAAAGACCCCCTGTCACACGTGGCGGTCCACTGCAGAAGGTGCAAATGCAAACACGAAAAAGAGTACGAAAAAAGAAAAACAGAAGGAGACCCTCTCACTAAAGGTGCATTCCGTTGCAAGAAATGCAAATGTACCCCCGACTATAAGAACACCAATATCGTGTTTCGCCATTGTGATAAGATGACGCGAGAAGTTTTTGAAGCTTTTCTTATACGTGAGAAAGGCGCAACGTGCATTAGTTGCCCATCGGTCGCCCTTTCCGAAGGGGAGATTGGATATCTGGCGTCACATGTGGCATGAGTTGACTATGGTGGCGATTAATCTTTCCTAACTCTGTATATATTTTGTGTGTTTTTTTCAATAAACCCAGTTGTTAGTCAGCGCATGTTTGTCTTTACACCTCAGTTTCCACGTCCCGTCTTTGTTGCGCTGTTTCAAAATGAAAGATCGTAGTCTCACACAGGAGGAGTTATCTGTGCGCCGGATTCGGGAAAGAGGAGCTTTGACTCTCTCTGTGCGTCATAGGTGGCGTGACAGACGTTTATAAGTGACAGACAAGTGTGCCCATTGTGGTGATGCGCCTGAACTGTGTGACACAAAACACTTGCTGTGGACTTGCCCCGCTACAGCCTCCGTGAGACGACGCTTCCTAAGGAAGGTAGGCCTGCGATGGGACATTGAAGACGACTATCGCAAGTGGACTCTTGATAATCGTTTTATCGCGAACTTTTGCCACTTTTTAAGCGAGGCTTGTTTAACTCCTTCTAACTTTCTCTCCCTTTCTCATTATGCCTGATGGCAAACATCTCGAATAAAAAAAATCATTCTTCAGATTTCCGGCAACATAGAGCTGGAGAGGGATACCGCACCTCCCGAAGCCAGCGCTTGTATAATCAAGACCCCGTGACGCCTACTCCAGTGCTACGACTTATTCTGTAGGCTCCCACCGCCAGGAAATCCTGACCCCATACCCCGAGTGATCGCCGAAGCCAGCTTTCAACATCCTTCATCACTCTTGAGTTGAGTTGAGTTGAGTGGTTGTAAACTACCGGTGGGATTAGCCTTGCGGTTGCTTCCGTCAATTGCTCCACCGTAGCGACACATAAATAGAAACCACAGAAACACTGTCCGCAAAAAGCCAAATAGACACTCCTGAGGTTACCATGTGGAGGCCAAATCCGTGTCCTGCAGGTAAAGTAGAAGAAGGCGAGAAGCATCCCTTCTACTCGACTGACTCCTGCGCGGGAAAACAATGTCCTGAAGAGAACTGTGAGGAACTCCTGCCTTCTTGAGGGATCCGAATAACACAGCCCGTTCCGCGTTGTACAAAGTACAGCACAAGAGGAAATGTTCTATGTCACCACACACACCACACGTTGAACACAATGGTGACAACGCTAGGCCAGTCTTATACATCCACGCCGGCGTACGAGCAGAATCCGTGCGAACGCGGTGCAGCAAAGTGGCTTGGTACCTTTTGAGACCCTTGGTCACACATGGCTGATGAGGAGAGCTCCACAAAGAACTGAAGTGGCACAACACCACATCTCTGAACATTTGCTTGACTTCATGAGGAACTCCATGTACTGGAATCCCGGAGAGAGCTGTATCGGCGAGGTTGTCTGCTATCTCGTTGCCTAAGACACCTATGTGCGAGGGCACCCATTGAAAACGTATAGAGAAGCCTTTGCTATGTAGATTCTGCACCAAACGTAGGGATCTAAGACTCAAGGCATCAGTGGGGAACCCGTACTCTAACCTTTGAAGGGCAGATTTTGAATCCGTAATTATGACAGTAGGTTGAGGCGTACAACACCGTAGCTTCTTTAGAGCTGCCTCAATGGCAACGCTTTCGGCCATTGTGGAGGACACGACTTTAGTAAAACGAACAGACAAATCATACTTCAAAGACGGAATATGAAAAGCAGCTGCACTAGATCCTCTGACCTTGTCCACAGAGCCGTCTGTAAAAATTTGAAGGTGACTGGCATATTCGGTCTCAAGATGTTCTAGTACGAGCGAACGCATTGCCGCTAAAGGAGAATTCCGCTTAGCGCGAACGTGTGGAATTGTCAAGGAACAATCGAGGCTCGGAAAGGACCAAGGTGGCTTCAACGTCTTAGGTCGATCTCGAAGGTCGAGACCCAGAGAACGAAGAGTATTTAAAGCCAAGTACGCCCGGGGCTCAGATCTCTTTCGAAGGCGCTGTAGAAGCGCTCTCCCGGCAACAGTCTCTCTGAGGCGGCCAATTTGCAGCAAAAGTCTTTGTGAAGCGGCTAGCCGAAGAGGTTTCGATTGAGACTCATACAGTACTGCATTGTTTGTAGCAGCCTGCGGAACGCCGAGAGCCCTCCTTAGTCCCATTCTGTGCAAAACCTCAAGGCGTTCCCGCTGCGATACCGAGGGGGAAATTAAAGGGAGCTGGTACATTATGCGACTTGTCACCAGGGCATCGTGAAGCCTGATCATTGAAGCAGGATGGTTTCCCTATTGCTCACTAGCAACTCTACGAAGCACATTGAGACGCGAAGATAGTGAAGCCACAATCGAGTCCACAGCTCGTCGCCACTGTAGCCGTGAGTCAATAGTGACGCCCAAAAAACGTATGTGGTTAACCTGACGAAGGCAAGACTGATCAAGGTCTATGCTCAGCCGCGCATACCGTCGTCCCCTACCTGGAAACAGGACGAAGCCAGATTTTTCCACCGAGAGAGTCAACCCAACACCTTGAAGGTAACTTTTAACTGAAAGCACGGCCTGTCGCGCTAATAGAGCTAAGCGTTTGTGTTGATATCCGGTTAACCAAAGACAAATGTCGTCTGCATATATCGACATATGGACATGCCTACAATGTTTTTGCACTTTTGCGGGAAGACCAGCCATGACAACATTAAAGAGCGTTGGGGACAGGACACTACCCTGAGGTACCCCTCGCGATACCGCCCTTTCGGAGCTCATTGTACTGCCTAACCGCACTCGAAATTTACGATCACTGAGAAATGAGTGAATGAATCGAAGAAGATAGCCCTGTACGCCTATGACCTGCAGACTATTCAGTATTGAGCTCTGGAGGACGCTATCATAAGCCTATCATACGTCTAGGAAAATAGCTAGTGTTGAAAGTCCAAAAGCACTCTGATGTTCAATGTGGCTTATCAAGTCCAGGACACTATCTTGTCAAGATAACATCATCGCAGTATGCGCATTATTATTATTCTTTTTTTCTGAGGGGTGGGGGGCGGGGGGCTCTTCAGTTGCGCTTCCGGCACAATATCTGCATAATAGAACCCTCACCTGCAGCGTTACGCCCACTTCAAGTTCGCGCTGTGATAAATGTGGCAAAAAAGTTTCCGCGTTATTCGTATTCCGTCTCTTCGAGGGGACTAGTATGCGTGGACATAATTTTAACGCGTTTACTGCATCCTTTTTGTGTTTTGCTATAAACAACAAGCGTGCAAGCGGTGCACAAGTAATGCGATCAATTGCGTCTTTGTAATCTATCTGTAATCTTTGGGACGGTTGTCTGTTAGCGAATGCTTTTTTGCGAATTTTATTTTCTGCTTCCTCTAGTGAGTATTCCGCAGCCTTTGCGTCTGGAATGTTCTTTATTATTGAGACCATGTTTTCTGGCAATGACCTTTCGTTTCCAGACGGCGGCGCTCTGAGGAACCGCACTTGCGTATTGAAGCAAAGCACTCCTGCACAAAAACGAGAGGCGGCCCGACTTATCTAACTTAAACTTCGGTGGGGCTTTCCATGTTCCCATTCGTTACCAAAACAGCGAAGAAGACTGTGGCATCCCAATGAAGCCCCTAGGCATTTGCTATTTTGAACGCTGAAATGCGCATAAGCTTTGCATTGCAAGGTGATTGGTTTATAAAAGTCTGTGTGTTTTGTCTGGAATCATTATGGTAGTTACTGTCATATACTTATTTTCTAGGCATTGGTAACACTCCCTTTTGTATTGCTGTTGGCGGTGATTATTTGCGCCGTTGATGCTAACATTTATCGTGGCGATAATGGCGTCCTATAGGTTGGGAACCTGTTAAAACTGCACCGTAGCCGCCGCGGGGGATCAGTGGTTATGGCGTTCAGCTGCTGACCCAAAGACGCGGGTCCGATCCCTTCCATTGCAGTAAAGCTTCAATGGAGGCGAAATTCTACAGGCGCCTCTACTGTGCGATGTCGGTGCACGTTACAGAACACCAGGTGGTCGAAATTTCCAGAGCCCCTCAATACGGCATCCCTCGTAGCCGGAGTCGCTTTGTCAAGATAAATTCCTATAAAAACGAAACCAAAACTGCACGGTAAAATTAAAATAGAGAAACAGTACCGACAATTCACATAAACTGGCATGATGTAAAAAGAAGACTGAAATGGTGTGAAATATAAAGCTAAATATAAGAAGAAAAAAAAAGGGGGGGGGGGGTCTGCGTCACAGACGCGCACAACGCAGGAAAACTCCACACTTCTGTCATTGTTTGAGCGTAGCACTGGCGCTGGCTCGTTTTGTAGCTGTGGGCGTGCGTAGTTGCAAACCGCAAGAACAAAGCAGGATTTTACCAAAATCCACATAAAATGAAGCAATCCCATTGTCTATGAAGGCTTTGGGACGCTTATGTCCGATTTCTGAGAAAGTACGTGGGCGCTAACTGAATTCTCGTCCTGCGAGTTTCCCGGACAGCGTGATTCAATTTAGTCATAGGTCAAACGAACTCAGTGCGACGCTTCTCGTCCGCCGAGTGGGCCTTGTAGAAATTGCCGATGACAGGATAAAAAGCTGCGGAAGTGAAGAATGAAGCTGGCCACGTGGGCGAGATTTTCTTGAGGAGCTGCAGCAAGAAACTAGGTTGTCGTCAGAAATGTGATTGCTCGGAAAATACCGAAAATTTTGCCCACGCGTACGGAAACGGTTCCGGATTCTATTTGCAGTAAGCCTGCTTTCTACTTTGCCTACTTATAAGTGGTCAAGGTCACATTTGAAAGAGTCGGGCTTTCTCCCCCAAACATATACGAGGAGTTACCTATTATAAACTCCCCCGTAGGATTAAGCTGACAACAATGAAGATTCGGTCAACTATAACTTCCCTCTCCCATGACCATGCGCTTTTCTATCTTCATGAAGGACTTTAAACTCAAATAATGCTTCTGGGACGGCAAAGGAGAAAAATTCCGGAGGCGCTTAAGCAGCCTTAAAAGTGTAGTGTGATAGCTTTGCTAACTATGTGTGATGAGGTGGTGGCTCACGACTCATAGGGCAGCGGATCGAGTCCCGGCTCGACCGTTCTTCTTTTCAGCGCAATTGCTTTTCTTTCTTCACTGACTCTAGCAATGGTGGTGTAATTACGTCACGGCCCTGTAGGCTAATGATGAATTGTGTAGTAACGTCGCCACTGTTATACTGTGGGATCATTGTGGGGTGTGTGAACTGCCCGTGCGAGGCATGTGGTGGTGACGTCACGACCCTCTTGACCAATTTCGAATTTGTCGACACCCAAAGACGCCGGCTTCTTCACTGAAGGGGACCGATAACGCTATCGCGTTATATATTGCCACAAAAGCAATAAAATTCAAGCGATGCTCGTGCATGCACCAAAAGTGACTGTTTAAAATTCACAACGCATTGTATCGTTTTCGCTACTTTTAACACGACAGCGTCACGAACCCCGTTCAACTTAAAACTCAGCATAGTGCGTCGGTGTTCTGTTGAGAAACTCAAGATTTGTCGAAAAGGAAAAGTGATTAAAGCATTAGAAAACTGATGATTAGAACTTCGCAACATGGCTCAAAAGTGTGCGTAAGTATGCAGTGTGTGTCACCTACGACTTTACAAAATGTAAAAAAATAAGCTTTTTGATATAGAAGCGCGCTTTTTCCGGCATAGCATTGCCACTAGTGTAGTACATCAGATTACAGCTAAGCGTGTTAACTAGCAGGCTGGTTATCAAATACTGAATAGTTAACTTTTTATTATTACTGCTAGGCTGCTTTTATGTTCAGAGGCGCGGAGCCTACCAGAAGTAATATTCATAGGAGCTATTAGAATTTCAAACAAGCGGTTACCTTCGGTGCTGTGGTCCAACAAATTTGGTTACATCGTGCCAAAAATATATGGGCGTTCCAGAATCTCGCAGGCAAAGCAACCTCTCCAGTCACGTAACTCGCCAAATTTTGTTCGGCCACAGCGCTGACGGTAACCGCATTTTTGAAGTTCTAAAAACTGTTACGGATAAAATGGCGAGAATCGGGTCTCGTAGGTGGTTCATGGTGGTTCAAAGCGCTTAAATTTTTGACAGGACGAGATGAAGAGCGGGAAGTTCGCGCGCTGTGTGGTTGTGTCTTTATCTCGTTCTGTGGTAATTTCAGAGCGTTGAACCACAACGATGTGGATATTACTTACGGCGGGCTACAAGCCTCATTAATTAATGATCCTAAGAGTAATAGCTAGAAAGTGAACTATTCAGTATGAGTTAACCAGCCTGCCAGTGAGCATGATCCTTCCTTCCTTCCTTCCTTCCTTCCTTCCTTCCTTCCTTCCTTCCTTCCTTCCTTCCTTCCTTCCTTCCTTCCTTCCTTCCTTCCTTCCTTCCTTCCTTCCTTCCTTCCTTCCTTCCTTCCTTCCTTCCTTCCTTCCTTCCTTCCTTCCTTCCTTCCTTCCTTCCTTCCTTCCTTCCTTCCTTCCTTCCTTCCTTCCTTCTCTTCCTTTCTCTCTTTCTTTCTATGAGTATTCTGGTGTGGGCTAGTTGGTTCATACTTTCTACGAAACAGATTAACAAAGCGCAACGGAACGAAGACAAGATAGAAGGTCACGTCCTGTGTTATGTGTTTATTCTATCCTGTCCTCGTTCCGCTGCGCTGTGTTAATCTGTTTCCTAGAAATGTCTTTCTTTCTTTTGTCTGTCTTTCTTTCTTTTGTCTTTCTTTCTTTCTTTCCTTCTTTCTTTCTTGATTCTTTCTTTCTTTTTGCTTTCTTTTTCCTTGCTTTCCTTCTTTCTTTCTTTCTTTCTTTCTTTCTTACGTTTTGTTTTTCTTTCTTTATTTCTCTCCCCCCCCTCTCTCTCTTTCTTTCTTCATTTTGGCGTTGAAGTACTCATTGCTCCTAAACAAAAACTAAACAAAAGATTTTGGCGCTATTTAGAGCCCCATACACGTACCTACTTACCTGTACCACCGCAGGCAAGTCACCTTTATACGCGGCCACAAAAGTAACGACGCGAATAAGTTTTTTTTCTTTTGAAAGGTACACAGTACTTTCGTCCCATAAAACAAACAACTCCCAAGGGCACAGAGACATAAATTGCCTAAAGAAACACCGATCAATTGGTTCGTAACTCTTTCAAGCAGCAGGGATTGCGAAATTCGGTCCAAAGCGACGTCGTCTGTCAGTCTTTCCGGGCGTTGTTACCTACTCGTGTGTTACGTGAACTGTTCGTTTTTTTTTAAAATCTTGTGGGCTTACTCGTCGTTAGGCAGGTCTTGCATCCATCGCGATCCAGCGTGTTTCCATAGCGTGGTTTCCGTCTAGTGCAGACGGGAGTGGCGTCGGTGGTGGCGAGAGATCAATATTCCTGTCTCAGAATATCCACCATCATTTCTGGCCCTCTTTCCTCTCAGCGGGCATGTAATGTAGCTGAGAAACGAACCCCCCCCCCCCCCCCTCCCTTGCAACCTTTGTTTCTTTCTTTTTTTTTAGCTACGGGTTACAGTTAAAAAAACACCGGCCAAACCTCGGGGCAAGGAGGTGGTAAGAGGGATGCAGCCAGACAGATCGAAGGCGATGGGGTGAGGCCGCCAGTCTGCTTCGGATAGTAAAGAGTGCACGTCTTCTATCCAGGCCTTGTGTTCGAGCTTATACACGCTTTCGAGCTTATACAGCCCTTTGGAGTCATTGCTTTGTCGAGGGGAAAAAAAGCTGAGCTGTGCGAACGTGAAGGTCACGAAGGTGTAAGCGGCATGTTTCATTTTATTCCATTTTAATACTTTAAACACCCGGCGAAGGGTGTCGCATAAGGACTGGGTGCAAATACGTGGGGAGAAAGTATCTAACACAAAGAAAGATGACTGCAAACATTTTCGGTAAAGTTTGCTGAGCCCGTGATGGCTGCGATGTTGCTGGGTAGGTGGTTCCAGTCTGCGGCAGTCCGGGAAAAAAATGAACGGGCATAAGTTACAGTACGGGCACGTGGTTAGGAACTTTGAAAAGGATGACGAGTGCGGTGCGATATGGCCGGCAAAAATATTGGAACCTATGCGTCTGTTGTTTCTCGAAAGGGTTTAAAGAGTAGTAAATTGAGTTCCTATAACGCGAAAGGTGTATTTTTGTTTTTGCAGCTGTTAGCTGTTTTTAGCTCGTTCCTCAACAATGTGCCGTGGGCGCCCAAGTTCACATAACCCTCTGCGCACCCTCCGCCAAGCCTCGAGCCCAGAGGGCACCACTTCCAGAGCGCCTCTAGGCAGAGTACCTTCATGTCTCTGAACCTCCGGACAATCACTGGTACCTCCCAGCATTTCCCGAACACGAGATGGATGCGCTCACCCATGAGCCCTCGCTATGGTGACCCGCATTAGCTGTTCTTAACTCTTTCCACGCTTCTAAGTAGTCTTTCTTCAGTGTTGCGCCATTGCCTTCGGCGTTGACAAGCCCACCGTCGAGCACCCATAGGTGCAACCGTGCCTCCGGGCACCCACCGGTAAAAATGCACCTCCCACATACGACTCCACCACTTCCTGGCCAAAACCTCCCGGATAAGACGCGCATGCTCTAACTAGTAGATCATCAATGAATTGTGAATTGTACAAAATATTGTTTATTTTTAGAGCATAGAGAGGCACTCAAAGACCAATTCAATACACTTTAAAAATATAGACAGTCGCTATACTACTCAGTTCTGTTCCAAGTCCTAATCAGGTACATACTGACTAGATTATATTTTCCAGGAGTGCGACTTTTTGTGTGACCGTCGCACAACAAACACAGGCTTCAAGCTGTGGTTCACTAATTTCTATGCAGTACGATGAAACCGCACGCTACGTTTTATGCTATTAGGGTAACAAAAAAAGAAAAGCAGTTCCGAGCTGTGTTTTACTGCGCCATAACACTGAAGAATTGAGTCCTTTGTGTAAACTCGCTACTCCCGCCGTTGCGCCGTTCATCTCTTCTATTCATCGACACACTTGTACATTTGAAAGTAGCGAAGTACCTTCCTCGGATACTCATGTAGAAGCGTGATGTTTGCCCTTTTAACGCTGTACCTAGTCGACCGGCGTTTCAGGGATGCATATAGTTACTACTTTGAAAAAAAAAATATATATATATATATAATATATATATATATAATATAAAATCACCAAAAATTGAAGAAACATAACAGGATTTAATTTTGTGAATTAAATCCTGTTATGTTTCTTCAATTTTTGGTGATTTTATATTATATTGACCAAATCAGCTGCCAGAAATCACTTTTGTGATATATATATATATATATATATATATATATATATATATATATATATATATATATATATATATATATATATATATATATATATATATATATATATTTGTCACAGATCGCTGCCGCGTTTGAGGTTGCACTGCTCAACAGACAGCGAAACAAGCCAAACAATAGGTGCAACTTCATGGCGCACTCCATGCTGGAGGTTTCCTCTTTGTGAACCGAGATAATGGCATCTTGCTGCATATTTCATCGCAGTAAAAAGCGGGCGCGTAGCTTCAATTGCTCTCGCGTTGGGCATTCACGCTGTACTATGCCGTTAGTAGGAACTACTTACCAGATTGTTTCGCGGTGAACCGCGAAAATTTTCGAGTATTTGGTGGAAGTGTTCTCCTTGAGATCTAGCACCGGCGTTTCTGAGAAGCACTTTTTTCTCCGGAGGTCGCTGAAAGGAATGTACGTAAACATGATTGGTACCTGTGAGGACAATATCAATTGTCATAGCGAAAGAGCAGTACGTTTTTTTTTATTCAGAAACTTCGGCAGTTAGGAAACAGGCTCTTCTCTAACTTCCGTACTCAGGTTCATGCCATCTATTAATGGTTTGCTTAACTATGTCACTCTATGCCTGATGCTCAAAGGAGACCCCTTTAGATTTCATTCAGCGGATTCAGTGGCGGGAGCATTGTCCAAGAGATGCAGATTACGAGTGACCGTATGGCTCTGCTGCATTATACAAGCTATGAAAACACAATAGTTAGCCATCTCGAACTCCTTTTGCACGCAGGGGGCGAGCGTCGGGAGTTTTACACTTTGCTACTCTCCGCCGAATGAGGAATTTAACTCCTTAGGCAAATTAGAGGGAGTAAGCAACTACTAAAGAAATAATTGCAGCTGCTTCCCTCTTTTCGAGACAGTACCAGTTGTTAGAACGCAGCCTCAGAAGAGACGGCGATACTTTTACCTGGTTCGGGACATCTCGGGTACCTGCCCAGGCCGGTCTACGTACCCTCTTCGCCCTAAGTAACCAGCCTACCCTTACTGCTCAAGCCATACGATGAGGGCTGGCGACCACAGCGCCGCCGGTCTGGCGGAAGCCGACTCTCACCTTGCTCACTGCAGCCTGATTACTTTTGCTAAAGGCGTCTGCCCTTAATTTTCATTCACGGATGCCCATGTGCTTATAAGTGCCTACACGCTTCTTAGGGCCTACTCCTCTTGTTCAGGTTGTCCGCTTGTGATAAATTGTGTCAGTTAGCCGTAACTATAACATGACTAGCTAAATAGCAGTAGCCTATGGCATACGCTCGAAGCAGAAAGGAGTAAAAGGTACTAATCTCTTGTATAGTATAGAGGACTCTCTTTCATAAAAGAGTGTGCGCTACAAGTGAGTTTGCTTCCTTCTTACTTCCATATAGGCGTATTTGGGAGTATTTGGGAATACGAGTATTTGGTATTGCGGCCACGGCCCGCATGAGCCACATATGCTGCATAAACGACGCTTCTTCGCTTGGAATACCACTTAGATCTGGTCAGTGACCCGCGAACTTCATCTACTCAGCCATGCGCGTCAAATCATCGCATGGATCTTATATCTGAACGCCGTTCACAAACACCGCGTAAAAACATGCAACCAGGCCGCCCTCAGCCCCATCTGAAGTTGCAGAGCCCGCGTAGCTTGCGCTGCTTTATTGCGCGAACTGCGCTTTTCTTCCTCCTGAGCCCGTGGCCCGTCGCGCTTTGCATTGATGCCACCAGCCGGCGCTGCGGTCGGACTGCTTCCTCTCTCTCGTCCAGATAAAGCAAGAAAAAGAGGGAAAGAGAAGAGATGTAGCAGGGAAGCATAGAGCGCAATCGTTGGGCGAGCCATGCTGGAGGCAGCACCTATTTTTTTCGGCTCGCCTCACAGCCGCTGTGCACTCGGCGGCGATGCGTTCCTCGCTTGCGAGCGAATGTTTTTCTCTCTCCTTTACCGCGTCGATTACGGCTGTTGCTTAGAGAGACGACGGCCACGACAAGCAGATTTAATTGGACTTGCTGCTCAAAGCCGAAGCCTACCGCGCTTTCCCGTTTTCTTGCTTCTCTGATTTTGTTCTTCCCTTGGCTGCACAGGGAAGGACAGGGGGAGGGGGTGACAGACTCATCGAGTTCTGTAGCCTCTTTTACGTTTGCCTTTCCTGTTGAACTTGTTTCTTGTTTACTTGCAACCAAATACCCTTGTTCTGCTTAGTTCGCGTCTTTCTGCGCTGAAGAGGAAAATGACGCACCTTCCTCTAGCCCTATGTTTATTTTGGTTCTTACCACACAGTTTTATCATAGAGTGCGAGGATTAGCGGAATTTTAAACACATTTTTCTCTCTGATCGTAGGTTTGTCATTTTATATTTGACCTCACTTCGGAGCTGTCGACTACCATTATCATGCGTGCGAGAGATTGTGTGTGTGAGATGGCAAGTAACTGCAAGGGCTCTTCGCGGTGATTGTGCGGCCCCCCTGTGTGCTACCACTAGCGCCACCTGCATCAGCACAACTAGTGTTTAACTTATTCGGGACGTTGCCAGCCGACGACCACAGCCCTGACTATACAGACGGCAGCGAGTGATCGCACCAGCGTCCGCTTTAGCGCTGTCGGTTCTTTCTCCAATTCAATAATACTTTGGTTTGGGCTTGCCGGTTCGTGCTTGAACCCTCGCTTTTATTCATTCGTTTGGTTTTCGGAGCAAAGATACATGCGCCTATTTCCTTGTGGGCGGCTACGCAGATTCTGCAAATTATGGAACGTAGCAGGTATGTTGCTGCAGTGGTGGTGAAAAGAGCAAAAAAAAAAGGAAAAGACGAGCGCTTGTGTGGACTGTCACAACACCGGCTTTACTTCTTTTACTTGGCAGCATGCTCAAACTTGTGTTATGTTCCCTTGTATGTTGCTGCAGTGGTGGTGAAAAGAGCAAAACAAAGGAAACACGAGTGCTTGAGTGGACTGTCACAACACCGGCTTCACTTCTTTTACTTGGCAGCATGCTCAAACTTGTGTCATGTTCCCTTGTGTGTTATTGAAGTGAAAGTATTCTTGCGTTATCCTGTCTTTAGCTTCACATATGACGGCACTTTCGCCGCAATAGTGACATTGAAAGGTTATGATTATAATGGATTTTTATGGCGCAAGGGCATCTACGGCCAATGAGCGCCATGACACAAGGTATTTTCAAATTCTCAAGGTGGGGTCAAAGACCCATTTTCCAAGCATTTCACCCTAAAGAAGCTGAGCACCAGAGCGAGGGAAAGCTTGTACACATTTTATCACCAGTGGGCACCTGGTGGCACTCGGGATAGAATTCCGCACTTCCCGCATGAGAGGGAAGGCTCAACCACTTCGCCACCGCTGCGGTCCTGACATTGAAAGGGTTTAGTGCACAAGGTCCCTGTTTTATTTATAGCGTTGTGTGAGGGTTGCCGGGAGGTACTTAGAGCGTCTGGCTGCTTCAGATCGCAGTTTTTTTATGGCACCTGCCTCAAAGCACCGCTGTTTTTAATTTAATGTTCGCACGAAGTACGCTCGCTAATGTTCCATATTTCCCCCTTCTCTTTTTCGATATCGCCTGCCCATGCTTCAGGAAACGTTACTGTCTGCAGAGAGGCCGATTTCTAAAACAGCAATGTGCTTCAGTTAATTATCATTTAGGACCTAAAAAAGTCAGATCAGAACAATATGCAGCGATTAATACCCTTTCGTGCTTTTTTTTTGAAAACTTAGCGCCAATGATTGAATGAATGCAAAAAAAAAGCCCTACATAGCCATCGTTTGAACAATGAAAATACGGAGTTTGTCTTTCCCCAATCTAACATGAGGCGAAAAGGATCGTTTGGAAGCTACGCTTATGTCTTCAGTTTTCTAACGTGGTCAGGCGGCTGCCGCAACCCATCGTTCACTCCTTTCATTTTTATGCTATTTTCTTTATTTTCTGCAAGTTTGGTCATGGCATCCTTCAGCAGCTTATAAGTAGAGAAAACAGCAGCTTGCTTTTCGTGAAGTTTCTTTTGGTTGCGTCCAGTGTGAAAACAGTACAAAGCCGCTTTGCCTGCGATTTGTTTTCATGTAGTGTTTTTCAGACTCTTCTTTTTTGTATTGTTTGAAAAAGCTGCTTCACTTCCCAGCTGAGCTGAAAGCTATGAGCGAACTAATCCCTTTGAACCGGCCAGTAAGTAAAGCGCCATGAATGAAGTATAAAAAACGGCAGTAGTCATTATATTAGGTCACACGTCATGTTAAGTGATGTTTTCATGTTTTCAGTATGTGGTGTTCTTGTGGGCCACTGAAAAGCCACTTAAATAAGACTTTTAGCACTCTCTTCGGTAAATATATTTATCTCCTTTTCTTAAAACACAGAGATGAAAACACCGGACCGTAAATAAGAATAACGGGTTAGCACAGAGAAAGCAACGTAAACAGTGCCTGTATCACAAACGGAGGGTCCTGAATAATGCATCAGTCTTGATAATTCCGCTTCAAATATACCGCCGAATTGTATAGCGCCGATCTCAAGCATACAAAGCAGTTTTTACAGCTAGCCAAGCGTAGTTCTAAACAATGACTCCGCCACAATAAAAACCGCGACAAAACTCATGTCCGCTTATGTCATGCTTGTCTTCCCGCTCCATCAAGGCGCCTTGAGGAGCATGCAGCTATAGAACACGCCACTTAGGCGGCGCCAGGTTCCTCCGCCCAGATAGAGCGCATCTAATAATTGTTATGTGCAGTGGTCGTATAGCATCTTGGAGTCGCATTGACAGAAATGCATACACAACTAGCAGTGTGCGAATCTCAGATGACCGACGCAGAGGAGGCGGGCTTCTACAAGTGGATGATTCGAGATCTGGGTCTCGAAATAGACGATATTGTGATAGATTAAATAGAAGATAGGGGATGTTGCGCCGATATGAATCAATTTCTTGAGGATATGAACACGAAGTTCTCCAGATATTTGCTGAAGAGGGCAGCTTAAAAGGTCTTGCCGCTGTTTCGCTTGTGTGCCAACAGGTGTGCAGGCAACACGTTACCATTTGTTGGATATCCCTGAATAGCTAGCTATATTCTGAACTTAAGTTATGTCTACAGGGTGAATCCTAGATTCAGGCCTTACAAAAAAAAATGATGGGAAGCGACGATATATATATATATATATATATATATATATATATGCTTGTGAACACACTCAAGGTTCGCTTACACGCAGTAAACATAAATACCCACGAAAGCAGCAGATTGGACAGCCGTCGCCGTAGCTCAGTTGGTAAGAGCACCGGACGCGATATTCGGAGGTCGTGGGTTCGGATCCCACCGGCGGCATGGTTGTTTTTTCTGCTGCTTTATAAGTAATTTTATTTAAACCGATTGATTAGCACTACAAATAAAAAAAGATTAAAAACATTCCCCTATGCCCCTTGGTTTCCGTGACTGCTGGCTTCCTTAATATATATATATATATATATATATATATATATATATATATATATATATATATATATATATATATATATATATATATATATATATATTGTCACGGAGTTCTCACGGAGAGGCGCTTCAACAGCTGGAGTTGCGATGAGGTTGCGATCGTGCTATCGCGGATCGGCCAGCGCGAATTGTTAGTAAGCTTCGAGCGGCGCAGATGCCTTGAGTCAGGAGGAGCGAATGATTAGCCTCGGTGACTGCTTCAGCGTCGTGCAACTCAGCACAGGCGACTTCAATCAAAACACTGCTACGGGGCGGAAGTGTGACGCTGTCGGCGAAAACGCGAAGTGCGGCACTGCGGTGGCAGGAGTTGTCGAGTTCGGCGGCTTGCTCTGTGGAAAACATGACGATTCGGTTGCGCAGATCGATAATTGCTCCATACTCCCGCAGAAAGTCGATGCCGAGGATTAGGTCCCGAGAACACTCGCCCAGGACGATGCAGCTGACGACGAACGTGGACTTGCTGATCTGAACGCGAGCAGTGCACATACCCTTGGGCGTAACCAGATGACCGCCGGCAGTTCGAAGGTGCGCGCCAGGCCAAGGGGTAATCACTTTTTTCAGAATGGTCGCCAGTTGTCCACTTAAGATCGAATAATCGGCCCCGGTATCAACTAATGCGCTTACTCTGCGACCATCGATAAGAACGGGTATTTCTAAAGAAACGCGGTTTTTTAACTCTGGTGATGGCGTCGGCGGGTTTTTGTCGGATTGTAGCGGCGACGACGGGAGGTCTTCAGCACAGCGCCCCCCAGCGACCTCGCCCCCGAAGGTCGCTGGTTTCAGTTTTCCCGACGAGGACTTGGCGATCGGCCCGGTGCCGCTCGCGAGAAGCCGTGAGGTGTCGGGGAAGAGCGCCTCTGTGAGGGTGAGCGCGACTGCCGCTGCACTCGGGATGGATTGCGCTGGTCCGCAAGGAATTCTTCAATTTCAGGGGGTCGTTCACCTTGACGGGGTCTCGGTGAGTCGGTGCGGAAGCCGTGGATGCCGATGCGTCGGTAATAACAATTTCGATAAAGATGACCTGGCTCTCCGCAGTGAAAACAGAGCGGTCGTCGGTTAGGTGTACGCCAAACGTCGGCCTTTCGGAGGGGTGCTCTGCGATCCTCGAAGTACTGCACCGGTTGCACAGAGGGCCGCGGGGCTTGAGGCGTGGCGTGAATTGGTGGCGGCGAAGCGGGAGCCGGACGCCTTGCAACTTCGGCGTACGTCGGACGGTGGTAGTCCCCAGGCAGAGGTGGTACGTCGACCGCAGGAACAGGGCCCCGGAACGCCTGTTGCACCTCCTCTCGTACAAGAGCGGAGATGGAACCGAGCGCAGGCTGCGACGGGCTACAAAATTTGTGAAGCTCCTCACGCACGATTGTGCGAATAAGTTCCCGCAAATCATCAGGATGCTGTCCGATGGTGGCAAACGATGATGTGACTGCAGCAGCATGCACGGGCCGGTCGTAACTGGCGCAACGCTGTTGCAGGACCTTCTCCATCGTTGTGGCTTCCGAAAGAAATGCAGCAACTGTAGATGGTGGGCTGCGCACGAGGCCTGCGAACAGCTGCTCTTTGACGCCTCTCATTAAGTGCCGAAGTTTCTTCTCTTCAGGCATGGCAGGATCAGCTCTCCTGAAGAGCCGCGTCATGTCCTCGACGTACATTTGTACGCTTTCGTTCGGTAGCTGGACGCGGGACTGGATTGCCAGCTCCGCTCTTTCGCGGCGATCCGCGCTGGTGTAGGCCTCCAGCAGGCGACGGCGAAACTCTCGCCAGGAAGTTAGAACTTCCTCACGGTTCTCAAACCACGTGCGGGCGCCATCCTCTAGGCTAAAGTAGACGTTTCTTAGTTTCGCGGCGTCGTCCCACTGGTTATAAGCAGCCACACGCTCGAAGTGAAGGAACCAGTCCTCCACGTCTTCGAAAAGGTCCCCGTGGAAGGCCTTGGGAACCCGCGGGGTCTGCAAGGTATAGTGGGCAGGTGTAGCACCGGCAGCTTGCGTGAGAATACCGGTGGCTGGTATCATGACTGTCGCGAGTGGTCCAAGCTCCGGTGAAAGTCCCTGCAGCCTCCGGCTGAAGCGGTGTACCGGGGTGTCAATCGGCGCAGGGCTGGCGGCACGGCTCCCTGGAGGGGTTTCTTGCATGGGATACTCGTACCCCGCACCTCCACCAAATTGTCACGGAGTTCTCACGGAGAGACGCTTCAACAGCTGGAGTCGGCAAGAGGAGACGGTAATGGCGGCCGATCCGCGATAGCACGATCGCAACCTCATCGCCTTCGCGGACAGCTTGCGCCACCTGGCAACACTAGGTGGCAATATATACTTATGAAGGGAGCTAACAGTCACCGAAACCAAGGTGCATAGGGGAATGTTTTTTTTATGTGTTGTGCTTATCAGTGGGATATTATAGTACTTAGATTAATAAATCGCTTAAAGAAAATTACTTAAAAAGCAGCAGAAAAAACAACCATGCCGCCGGTGGGATCCGAACCCACGACCTCCGAATATCGCGTCCGGTGCTCTTACCAACTGAGCTACGGCGACGGCTGTCCAATCTGCTGCTCTCGTGGGTATTTATGTTTACTGGGTGTAAGCGAACCTTGAGAGTGTTCACCAGCGCCACCCTCGACCATAGCGGCGGACGTAGCACGTCCTGTAATACCGCGAGTGTGACGTGGAACGTCATCTAACGGCGAGGGCGGAAACTGTGCGAGAGCCCTCTTAAGCTACCTGTGGCATCAAGACTGCCAGAACCTAGACCCTCGTTAAGCTATTAGCAGATAAGTTAAATGAAATGAGGGGCCTGTTAGACAAACTTATGAAGGGAGCTAACAGACACCGAAACCAAGGTGCAGAGGGGAATGATTTTTTTTATGTGTTGTGCTTATCAGTGGGATATTATAGTACTTAGATTAATAAACCGCTATGGTCGAGGGTGGCGCTGGTGAACACTCTCAAGGTTCGCTTACACCCAATGAAACATAAATACCCACGAGAGCAGCAGATTGGACAGCCGTCGCCGTAGCTCAGTTGGTAGCAGCACCGGACGCGATATTCGGAGGTCTTGGGTTCGGATCCCACCGGCGGCATGGTTGTTTTTTCTGCTGCTTTATAAGTAATTTTCTTTAAGCGATTTATTAATCTAAGTGCTATAATATCCCACTGATAAGCACACACATAAAAAAAAACATTCCCCTATGCACCTTGGTTTTGGTGACTGTTAGCCCCCTTCATAAGTTTGTCAAACGGGCCCCTCATTTCATTTAACTTATCTGCTATATATATACATATATGTGCGTGCGTGTGCGCGTGTGTGTGCGCGTGCGCATGTGCGCGTGTGTGTGTTTTTCGGAAAGCGAGGCTCTGTTGTAGGCCGGCATACAGAAGACTGAGCAGATTAAGCAACATAGGAAGTGTATGTTTAAAACGCCAATTACTGCACAGAAAAAGTAGTGGCGAAATTTCGGCGGATACATTCCATATATTAGAGCGACGCGTTGCTGATTTCCGTTTTCACGTTTTCCTACACATTGCCTGATACTGGGCAGATCAGACAGAACTTCCTTGAGAATGTTGTAAAACTTGACGATGACTCTTCGGTACATTTTTGCACACAATAGCTTCGCCTGACACATAGTTGTGCGACGGCCTGCTGCAGACTCCTTTACGACTACGCAAAAAATATATATGAAATAATGAAATTTGTGGGCCGTAGTGCTGCTAGCGGGTAAAACATGGATAGTGCAGTTTTTCTATTTTGCTTACACGGATGTGAGCAAAAAGGAAAAATAGGACGTGTTTCAGAGATTCCGTAAAAACGAGGGAACGGCAACAAGCTAAATTCTTACATTAAAAAGGAGTCATACCCAGAAATTCTTGACAAGCGCATTTTTGTACTGGAAATTATTCATGTACCCAATTTTTTTGTATATCGTAACATCCCACTATACAGTTGACCTATTTGCAGATGTCCCTTCGGCAGGCTTGTTTATTTTTGCTATTGTGAAAAACATTCGCCCAGTGCTTTTCTACGGCACTCTTAACTATTCGATGCGAGTTTAAAAGTAAGATTTTGCCACGAATCAGAAGAATGAACCTTCAATATTTCCATAGCGGTACCTGACAGCATTCCCGAGCCTCAGAAATAAAGGGTAGATGAAATGGTTTTTGAGGTTCTTTAAGAAATAAAATTAATGAAGCTTCTAGGTGAAGCATGCGAAGTAGTTTTGCGCTAGCATTTAAAATAGTGACGTAATCGCCGATTAAAACTGCAATGACAGTCAGGCTTCTTCTCACTGCGTAGAACAATCTCGTGATGACGTCATTGTTGCCGGAACTTTTCACCTCCGTTGCCGTGCGTTTTCCAACACCGTGGGCTTCACCTTCGGCGGCGTTGGTTTGCTTCCTTGAAACAACAGTTTCTGAGTTGAAAACACAGCACCGGCTTACGTGACGTCATCGTTGCGGCCTTTGTTCGTCGCTGCGCGCTGCAGAGAAACACAGTCTATTTTTATTTGGAGGGGGGAGGGTACGGATCCCGGACGCTCAGCTACGCAACTGTTGAATTTAAAAAAGGTGGTCACGGAGGCCTTTTCGGTGTAGACGTCATGTGCTTGAATCGATTTTTCGGAAGGAAAGGTTTTCGTGAAGTTTTTTCAGGAATAAGTGTGGCGTTTGTTCCCACACAGAGAAGCAATCACTTAAAACAGTGACTCAGGCGGAGCAACTGCTACTGTAAGGCTAATCCCGCCTGTACATTTACACCGCAACTACAGCCACAACCACCAAGTAACAACATACGAAGAAAGCTGCAGAATCTAATATTAGTGGCAAGAAAAAAACAGAAGAAGTTTCTGCCAGTATGCCTTTAATACTGTGCATCCCGTTTGCTCAGAAAGCATAAGTCACAGATAGCGCTGGGTGCATTTTAATATTATACAGTAAGCAAGCAATGAGCGGCTTGGGGTAATCGCAGATTAATAATGAATTGTAGAACACTCTTGCGTCAGAAGCAGCTTGACCCAAACAAACGCAAGAAAAATTATTAGGGTTGCGTGTGTATGGCCGAACGGACTAATTAGCTTATGCGAATGGACGCACGCTTATTATTGCGCCGCTCTTTCACACACAAAAAAGATAAGTAAAAGGCATCGTGGAACGCTCTATTTGTTTTTCGCGCATTGCGAATGATTCTCAGTCTGCACATAATTATACTTCACCACAGCCCTAATTGCAAGCAAAGCAATCAGACGGGTTACAACACTCTTGCGTCAGGGGAGCATGACGGACTGCCTTCTATTCGCTCATAATTGCTGGCTTCGTTTTTGTTTTGTACATTCAGCCGCACCCACTTAACTTGCACTAGTTGTCTAGCTTTCAGCTTTGCTTTTGACTACGAGCAACTGATACATCTGCTGCCTGTTAGGAAGGCCCGCTCATGCGAGTGTCTGCACAATGTCGCTAATTCCAGCTTACAATGAAATTGTGGGAAGAAAAACAGAAAAAGAAAGAGGCTCATCAGAGACTGGTTTCCATCGTGCGGAAAGCACCGCTTACGAGATTATTCGGGCCTTGTTGAGGTAAGGTTCTCTTGATGAAACCGGAAGCTAAAACAGCATCAAGGAGAAATTAAATTTTAAATTACTTATGGGTCATAGGCGGATACCGCGTTATGAATCATATATTATGTCTAACGCAGGATTTAGTAAAAGAAAAAAAAACGTGCAATTAAAATTAGGTTCTGAACGTAAAAGCGCAAAAACACAAGGACACAGACTAAGGCAGACAACACGAGCGCTTGTGTCCTTGTGTCTGTGTCCTTGTGTTTTTGCGCTTTTACGTTCAGAATGGAAAACCAACTCGCCCAAATGCAGCCATTATAAAATTAGGTGCCTGTGGTCCTTTAATTTACTCTGCTTTCACGGTTTTCAGCTGCAGAGGCTAGAAACGTGGCGCACCTGAGCTCGTTACACTTAAGAAACCTCCCTAACAAGGTCACGTTCATAGCCCTGAATGCCTAAAATCTGATTACGCGGACATTAAGTCAGCGAAACGGGCTTAGTACTTTTCCGGGAGTAAAAAGGTTGGCTTCTATATTTTGTTTGATTACTGCACGCTTTAAGCTGCGAAGCTCTATTAAATTATGGTTTCGCTCTGCGTTTTTAACCGCTGTGCGTGCCAGAAATATTCATGTGAAAGTCGCCGCGAATGCATGGCAGAAATGAAATGCATGCAGCCACTTAGATAACTCAAATTAGGTTACACTTGCACGAAATTTCTTCAACTATTTTTCCACAAAAATGAAAGGGATAACAGGTAAACGGAGAGCATGAAAAACTCATCCATCTAAAAACGCTGGCTCGGTCAAAGTGCCCTCGTCTGAGCGACAGATTAGAACTCGTCTTGACAGAATGTAATTTAGATAATATTAAGAAGAATGACAAGAATGACCAGAGGAACTGTACTCCAAGGTGGATTTCAGTTTTAAAGAATTTTCTATGTTAAATGTTTTGACATAAAGCGACCAGCATGGCTCTCAACACTTAATGCTCTGTTAAGCCACTGCTCAGCGGCCATTATGGTTCCTTCACTCTGGAGAACTTTTAGTATATCACAACGACTTAGACATCATGCGGACGCCGAAACTTTTTTAGAATGTTGTGGAAGTGCATTAACAGTCCACAGATGCAGGCTGAGGCATTGGTTTATAGCCGGGTGTCTAATATCTGAAAAGAAAAATGGCTGTGGTTTAGCTCTAGTTAAACCTGGAGTGACGCGATAGCTACAGCTGTCCGAGTGGAACTTGCTGAGTTGAATTGCAAAGTCAGTCTTTCGCCGCTCCGTTTCGCTGGGCGTTTCTTCATCTTCGTCCCTAGACGTGGATTCACTCTCCCCCTCTACCCTCTCCACTCCCCCCTCCACTCGGTTTCGCCGCCACGCGGCCGGCAGCAGCAACTGCTCCGCACCACGTGACCAACCACGTGACCACGGCGCCACCACGGAGCTCAAGGTGTGCCACGCGCCGCCACGGAGCTCAACGGGTGCCACGCTGAAGGCTCGAAGTGCTAGCGTAATATAGCTATCGCCACAAAACACATGTGTAACTATTTCGGACAAAAATGTTGAAAATTGGGAAATTGTAGAGTACGTTTAAGGTAATATTGGAGGTCATGGCCCATTCGTCTGATATGTAGCAAACCATTTATTTTAAAGTGTTTCCATAAGTCGCATCGAACAGTTAAGGCTCCCATAGAGAATCAATGAGGAACGCTTTTGACAGCAGAAATATTAAAAGAAAAAATTCAAGACTTCCGTCGCGTGAACTGCACAGATATTGATCGTTATAGCGAAATCCTGCGTTATACGAAAAAAAATTGCGATCATAAATGGTTTCGCGTTCATAAATGCTTTTGTCCATAATTGTCGGGTATAAAACGCAACGTAAAATGACGTGTTATGTGCTGCGTTAATTATTTGCAGGCTCTTTTACCGTATACGGACCACAATGCCGATTTATACCCGTATTCTTTCTATTTAGATGGCAGACCTATTGCAGTTAATGGCCAGTCAGGCTTCCGCATAATTAGTCGGGGCCAGGCCGACCAGTAACTTCATCGGAGGTCTGTCAGTTTGTTGGTGCTTTTGCAGCATCTCATAAAACCGGATTTCTCGCTCTCCGCGAATCGGTTGCGAATAAGCTGTCAGGTATGACCTGCGATTCTACGACCAGGCGGACTTGGGACATTTTTTTATTTGCTGCGAATGTTGTGTAAGACCCTGACTTGTCGAGACATGCTACGTGTGAAAGTCATACGCGTGAAGAAATACTTGTTACGCCAGCCACTGCCCGGGTATGGAATTGCTTAACCAGCGAGAGGAGGCCCCCCTCAGGGTTCTGTCGATGCCTCAGCTATTTGTGTCATAGATGACATTTGAAGAAAGGCAACAAAAATCGAAATCAAGGAAAGCATGGGGGCCTATGTTTTCTTTTCTTGTCGCTTTGATCAATAGAAGATTAATAGTGTCGTTATTTTTACGTGAAAGATAATTGATGCGAAATTATATAAAGAAACCACATGCCGGCAGAGGAATTTCCCTGTCCTGCTTGTCCTTCTCCTACTTCTACTAATTCTACTTGTCCAAATTTTCTATTAAAGCGACTCAATATTTCGAGAGGTGCAGAGAAATTTCGAAGAAACAACGAAACAAACGCGCCAGCCTACGCTCTTAAATTTTGCATTCGAATGGGAGTAGCATTTCGTTTGGATTCAGTCGTAGGCGATTTTGTCATGAGTGCAACGCCTGGTCTTTGGTAATGCATTGTGACTTTTGCTGTCCACAAGTGAAGGCGGTCCATAACTGCCAACACTTTCGCTGATTTTAGCCTTCCTTATATGGCGAGAGCAACAGCTATCCTAAAAACATTTGCAGAGTACTAAGGCACATAGCCTGGGCTATAGACGCGGAGAGAGCATGTCCAACATTCTTGGGAAAAAATTTTGAATATAGCAAAATTGCAAGGCGCTGCTATGTAAATATTGAAGACAATAGTTCATTCATCCGATGTGTAGCAGAATATTTGTATTCGATTTTTTTCCATCGCTCGCATGGAGCAGTTAAGGATGGCACAAAAACCAATGGGGAACGTTTTGGCGATAGCATAAACGTAAGTAGCAAAAAAATGCAAGCCTGTTGAAGGAAGATCTGTAGATTTATTGATTGTTATAGTGGCATCCTAGAATATATGAAAAAATACGTTCATAAATTCTTTCCTGCACAAAATTGCTTTTGTCGAGAATTGTTCGTTATGGACATGTTATTTACATTTCCCATTAGACTTAATGCGCCAATCTTGGAGTCCTTTGTTATCCCTAGCCGCTATATTTTTCTAATATTCAATGCTTATTTATCCCCTCTCTTTACCTATGATCAGCGTTTCATTTCGTGTAATATAGTGGAAAGATGCCAGACTCTCCTTGGAGTAACCCATGGATACGGCCGGCCCACCGCCTCGATTGACGAAACCTCAAGCCATGTTGTGTGCCGTCTCAATTCCCGGAACCGGCACCCATATCACCTCAATTTCTTTGTATGGTTGCCTGGTCAGTTTCAGTATCTGTTGTGCCGCAGTAGAGATTCTGCCCCCGCAAAGCTACGGACGGCCAATTTGGAATTTGGAATATAAAAGCGTCAGTCTAATGGCGTCTACGGCTTATAATACAGCTGCCTATTCCGCTGTTTCTGAAGATTTTGTCACTACCGAACGTCCACCACTGCCAGTGCGAACGCGCCGCTTGATATGCATTCTGCCGCGCCTACATAGACAGCTCGTTCATCCGTTCCGCATTTTTGTGTATAGATATTGCCCTATCTTTTCTCCTTCCTTCGTGGTGTGAAGGGTGGCCATGGGCTGGAGGCCATCTCGCGTGAAACGTCCGCATCTACTTTTTGAAGAAATTGACGTTTTCCAATCCAATCATGTTCATGTAAAAAAAAAGAAAAGTAAACGGACCAGTGATCACCCTTTCGTGGATTCTGTTGCGCGTGCATTCGTACTACATTCGCGCGGAAAGTGTGCAGCCGGTGAACGCCACGTTTGTTTTTGCGCTTGCTTCACCTTCGAGGGTGTTAAAATAATTATCAACTCGAAATGATTATACTTCATTTGTAAACTCTCATTTGTTCTGACCTCCCGGTCAATGACACCGGCAGGTTACTTGTATATTTAACGAGCCGAGCCTTTTCCGCGAAGGAGAGGTAACCGACTTGAGACAGGAAACAATAGAACCTGCAGTGAAGAACACAACGCAAGAACGACGAAGGACAGGCGCTCACTTCACAATGCGTCGTTTTTCTTTTGTGTTCGTCTTTGTAGGCACTATTCCTGTCCAACGTAGTGTGCACTATCTAGCCCAAACCGAAGTTCTTCTAAGAGGCAACCGTAGTCATCAATTTCTTCGCTAGGTCCGCGCGAAAGCCGCCCGCTGCGCTGCAGTGCTTGCCTGAAACTTGTTTCATTTCAGCCTCTTTGTTCCACAAACGGCGAAGAATGTATTCCGAGCGGAGGTTCCCTTCCATACAAAAGACGCACAGAGGCGGACATTCAGTTTCCCAGCGGAAACCTTGCAAGTGGGCAATTGAGTTCCTCTGGGGTTTGTGTACGGGCGATTCTTTCAGAGCTTCCCGAAATGCGCAGCCGTCTCGAGCACTCGGCAGTTTTAAATGTTACACCTTTACCACTGTTTCAATCGACACGTCGAGCTCATTATCAACTTGCAAGGCCTATAGAGTCTGCAGTAATTTCTCGCTGCAGGTACATCGGCCGTGCAGGGTGTGCAGGGCGGCTCAGTGGGCGAACGCCTAGGCGACAAAGGGCAATAACCTCCCAGTGAGGACGTCTAAGCCTCGACATGCTCTTTACCGTGGCGTTTCTTTTTTGCTGTTGTTGCGCGAATAGGCAGTGCATTTAAACGTGCGACGCCTGACCACCATCCGCCACTGCGGCGGCGGTAGCTATGGCAGTCAACAGCTGAACACGAGGTCTCACGATAACATCCCAGCTGGTGCGGCCGTACTCTGGCGGTGGAGGCGGAGTATAAAACGTACGTGCACAGACTTAAGTGCACGTTAAGTGCCTCCTAGTGTTCGAAACAACTGTTCTTAAATGTGGAGATGGCCGGAATAAACGGCGTGGCCTGCTTGGAGGGTAGTGCGCGGCGTGCACGTGTAGTGTGCAGCCAGAAAGGTAGGCCGAAGACCGATGGTTGCTCAGGCAGTGGAAGAAGCCGAAGTAACCAATGTCGCCAGAATGGCGGATATCAGAGCAGACCAAGTCCTCGAGCAAGCGACCCAGATAATGCCGCCGAAAAATCGGGGGCACTTAAGCTCCGCCCAAACGGTATGACGCCACAGCGTTAATGTGTCTCTTCAGCGGCTGAGGTCCTCTGCATATATCATTTCACAGACACGGACACTGTCCTTTATTTCATTTTACTTTATTTCATTTCCTTGCCCTTTTTATGTTATATATTGTTTACTTTTTAATATACCACAAGACACACAAGGTCTCCCGTTAACCAATTCGAAAGGACATTCTTCTGTTGTGGAGCGGCATAGCTCGCCCTGCTGCCGACCCAAGGGGCGGCGATGTGAATTCCGGCTCATCCTTTTTTATTTCCAGCGCGCAGTTGCTTTGCTTTCTTCAGGGGCACTACGTAATGGTGGTGCAATGAGGATACGACGCTGTAGAGCAATAAGAGATTGTGCAGTGGGTTCACCACTGTTGTAATGTGTGGTCGTTGTGGAGCGTTTGAATTACCCACGCCACGCAATGTGGTTGTGACGTCGCGACCCTCTCGACGTATTCAGATTTTCTGGTCACTGCGCCAACATCGAATTTTTCGCTTAACGAAACCCTGAATGCAATCGCATTAAAACGACGACAGATTTCTTCGCCCAACTCAGATACTCTCGACAGCAATGGCAAGCAGCGCTAAGTTACGCCGTATCCAACTTAGTCTTGATTTAGCCTATGCTACGCCAACTGGTGAGCGAGACATGGGCTTTCCCTGTGAACAGAATTAGCGAGTAAATAATGCTGTATATGTTGGTGACTGTTATGTCACCTCTGCTAGCCCGCAAGAAATTAAATCTGATAGATTGCGATGAAGCAATTCTCGACATTCAGTAAAGCTAATGCTTTGGTTTATGGTTTACGGGGATTTAACGTTCCAAAGCGACTCAGGCTATGAGCGACGCCGTAGTGAAGGGTTCCGGAAATATCGGCCACCACGGGTTCTTTAACGTGCACTGACATTGCGCTGTACACGGGCCTCTATATTTTCGCCTCCATCGAAACTTGACCGCCGCGGCCGGGATCGAACCCGCGCCTTTCGGGTCAGCAGCCAAGTACCATAACCACTGTGCCACCTCTGTGGCTGAAAGCTAATGGAAGCTGTCCTGCCGTTGTCCATAGGCAAGCACCGTCTTTGCGTACGCGATTAAGCATTTTTATAGCATTTCTGTCACCTAAAAAAAGTTGATGAAGTTTTCGTTAAAATGTGGCATCAGGTATTTTAGATGACGAGAGCGTTTGACAGGTAAAGCTAACAATAGTCATTTCCAGAAGCCAAGTCCGCCTCCGGAGCCAGCTTCTGATATTCTTTTATCCACGCACATTTATATGCTCCCAGAGTCGGAAGACAAAGCTTTTGTCCCCTAAGGAAACGACCCAATGACCTTTAGAATTTTGCTCAAAGAAAACCTCCGGGATGAAATTACCTCCATCCGAACAACGCCAACAAAAAAAAGGAGCTTTTAAGCCTTTGTGCATGCAACTTCGTATGTGCAGGGGCATTGTTAATGTTTTCTGTTTGACTTTTTCCTAATTGTTCTTTACGGATTTCGTTAATTCTGTCCATCCCGTCTACAAAGCTTTCTCTGAAGGAAGTGCTGCAGTTAATGTGTCTCGATGGGGATAGAAATTGTCCCCAGGCAGGGTAAGTCCCCAGGCAGGGTAAGGGCCAGAAGTTGGTTTAGAGAGCGCAGAATATACAGAGGAAAAGACGGGACACACACACAAAAAACACACTTTGACCTATTGGCGCTGCATGTTGCGCTCTCTATTCTGTTCTCTCATTGAAGACCCAACTAGTAAAAACGCCATGCTTTGATGAGAGGGTGCCGAAAGTTGGGGCAGTTGGTGTACCTTCATGATCCTAACTTCGCGTTAGGATAGCAGCAACTGTTCCTAGCATTTCTGTGTTAACTTTGAAGAACTCACATTGCAGACTGGTTCAAAAAGCCGACGTATGAAGGTTGTATTATGTATGGTTGAAACAGGTTCCATTGAAGAGCGCATATCATTTGAGACACCTCGAGAAAGTAAGGAAGTTGAAATAAGAAGCCAAATCCAAACCCAGATAAACAAAGGGGTTGCAGGTGCCAACTTAAATAGTGAACAGTGCGTCCTTAATTAAGACAGCCTACCGAAAACAAATCCTGCGTTTGCTGATTTTTAAGACTCAGCTTTCCCATGCAGTCTAAGTGGTAGCTTTTAATAAAAAGTTAACTGTACCGGCACGATATGAGGACTAGAGGGGATCGATGTTCATAGCAGTACCTGGCGAAAGAGAACTTTTTCTAGGGAGGTGTAGAAGTTTTAGTGGAAGCTCTCACGAAGTTCTGACACAGGGTATAGAAGCTTGCAGCGCTTTGCCGGCTGATGATACCACGGCACGCGAGTCGGTAGGTCACTGACGTGACTAGTCGGTGCATGTTCCTATCTTGCACGCAACAGACGACAAGGTTACGTCAAAAACTTCTTTGTAGCACATACATGGCTACCATGGAGTCTGCCTATGCCTCACCACTTGCGTGCACGCGAGACCGCACAGCTGTATGTGGGATACAGAAATCTATCTGAAAAATAAAAGAGCACGCCAAATGACAGTCTTCGCGATGACTAATGTCTCCCCTTTTTGTGTGCCTATGTAATTATGGGCCCTTGCAGTCTAGTAAGGGCTGCTTAACTTTAGGTGACAAGCTTACTTTAAACTCGTAAGAAGAAATTTAATATAAAAAAACTTCCTTCGTTGCTGTCGGCACCTTTTGAGCCACAGCAGGGGCTCTGTCATCCAGTGAAGGCCAGTGTGTTTGCTGACAGGCGCTGGTAAACAAATTCGCGAGGCAGCACGCAATCTCAGGTACTGAAATGCGTTATGCTCCAGAGACAGGCGATTGGCTCCCCTGCCCGAACCATCCTTGGCAGCTTCACATTCAATGTTGCCTTCACCTGTTGTGCACTATATATTCGATCCCGAGAAACAGTCGTGGAGTCTAAATTTACTCGGTACTTTCTCTCTGCGCTATGTCAATTTCGCTGGCGGGCTCATGTTTGCTTCAAAGAATCCAAGGAAGGGTTGGCTTTAGTTCTGTTCGGTTTTTGGTTGAGCAGGCGCGGTTGGTTTTTTAACAGACTTACATAACACATAGCATTTGGTCCTATTTTCGGCTGTCTCGAGGGAACGTTTTAAGGTGTGCTTTCAGGGGATGGAAGAAATTAACGACAGACACAATGCTCATTTCTGTTCAAGCACGGAAAGCGGATGACCGTACTAGTCTTTGCGATCATGATCATGCAGCTGAGGTGTGCAAAGTTGCTTGTACTCTCTGGGTTGTAGTTGTTGTACACATGTTGTAACTGCGGCGAAAAAAGCAACCGAAATTTTGCAGTCATCTTCCCATAATAACGTAGCATGTTGATGCTAAGTGTTCCGCACGGCTGCTCCCCAGAACCTCTAAGGGGTTCCACTTTTTTCTCCTTCATAATTGTAGATATGTTGAGACTCGCTCTAAAATGAAAAGCGCCATTGTGTCTTTTGTGTACAGTGGTAAGAAAATTTTCTCCTTGCTGTTGCTAAATAACGAGAATGTTATCTAAAAGGAGGGAGAGGGGATGCTCCGGATAAGAGGATTGAATTAGTCATGTCTGTTAGGGCTAGCTTACCCTAGCCCAATGAAGGCTACGAGTGGACCGTTTGACACCATGAGGATGAAGAGGCGTAGTGCAGCTGTTGCCTTCACTTGTACCTCAGTTGCTGGCGAAATGTCTAGGAATTTACTCCAGATTTCGTCATCCAGGCCAGATCAATCTGTGTAGGTCGCTCATTTTATTCCATTACAACATGCGTATAATGACTGCAACGGTTGCCAGCCCTCCCGCAAGTTGTCATGAAAACCACAAGTTCTTATAAATATAGGCGTCAACATTAAGGAGACGCAGCAACATCTTTCAGTTGGCAGCCGCACTGAACTGTTCGTTCAAGAACCTGTTATCCAACATTCTTTAATTAAAGGGGGCTCTGACTATTAATGGGCGCAAAGGCTGACAAAAGCGCCGAGTAACTAAAAATGTAAGACACCAACAACTTAGCGCATTAGTAAGCTCGTACGGTAAGAAATAAGAATACACTGTAGATAATACGAGAGGCTGGTTATATCTCGCAGTGCTTCCTTCCTCGCTTCGAGTAATCGTATTGCGCTGTAGGCGATGACATCATGGCCACAATCTGAGCTAACGTTTCACCGATGGTTTTAGATGTAATCGAACACTACTGCGGAATGGTATCAGAAACACGTCTGTATGGATCGGTTAAAACAGTAGTGCTCGTTTCATGCGAGCTGGCCTACGCCACTGCTGTATTTTTTTTCGCCTTCTTATTGCTTGATTTTCCTGTGTCGCTGCTTCGTATCGCAGAAATCATGAGCTGCTTTGCTTAATCTCACTTTCCTAATAGAAATTTTGGTTTCGTGCATCGCCCTTAAAATACTCCATGGCGCGAAAATACTACTGCAGTTCGAATTACGAATGAATATCGAAACACTGAAAGCCTTAAATTGTTATTTTCGGTACTTGTACTGCGAACGTTTTAGTAAATTAGCAGTACAGTTCCTAGAGCGTTTAACATATATTAAGAAGTGTAAAACATGGTACAGAGCTGGATGTTGCCGCTGTCGAACGAAGGTATTTCTCGAACTTTTGTACACCTTCACAATAGCGTGCTGGAACGGAAGACGAGCCCCCAAGCACTTAGCGGCACTCCGTTGAATAATATTGTTAAGGATGAAGAGAAGTATTACTTGCATAGAAGGCACATCCTGGAAACCGGAGGCGTGTGCGTGAAAAGTAAGGACTCGTAACATGCCATGCCCTTACAGAATGGTCTATAGAGTGTCTATAGATTTCTTATATACTATTTCCTGCGTATAGATATTTCTTTTTAGCGGTTCACAGGCTATAGACTGTGTGTAGACAAAAGTCTACTGAAAGTGTATGGCCATAAACCTATAGATTGTCTGTAGGCTGTCTATAGGATTTGTATTGCCTATAGACTGTACTTTAGGGTTTGTCTATAGAAAATGTATAGACTATAGACAGCCTATAAACTGTCTAAAGAACTTTTTGTAAGAGTGGGCTCCTCTGAATGAATGAAAACGTTTTGGACGCAATTTCTAAGTAACCTGGCGTCTTATAACGTGAAAAGAAGGACCTGAATGATCGACGGGAATGGTGAGATTTGTCTCTCGTCTCCAGGCAGCGACGAGGACAGGACAGCGTGAAAGTTCGTCGACTGTCTGCCGGTGACATCCTTGAAATGGGCGGTGATGGAGTGCGCTTCGCTTCGAATTTTCAGCCGTCATTTATTCGTAGCACGAAAAAGTTTTCCACTCAAGAAGTTTTCTTAAATGCGAAAGTTAGATCGCATTGTGCGTGCAGCTCCCTTCGCGAACTGTGAACTTTCTTGTTATTGATGGATAACCGCGTCGGTTTCAGTTTTTCAGAGCGGCGTAGGCGTTGGGAAGACTTACAATAAGGAGTGACTTGCATTTCTTCGAGACGTATTACCGTAATGTGCAAAGTCTTTCGTCCGGAATTCCTGGACAGCACCGTTTCTGCCGAGAAGTTCTCAAGTACTGTGTACAATGGGAAGTATAAGATTAGTACAAGTTACAAACGCCCCGAAGGATCGAATCAAATATCAGGGTGCTGTAGTTCGCGGACACGCTCATAGCGACAGTGCTAGGCTCTCCCCACGTTTGCAGCGAGGTGCGGTCGGCAGGAAGCAACATTATCGAGCACGCTGCTTACCAAGCGTCAAAGTGCCACGTTGCCGACTCAGGAGTTTACCGGTCGTGCGTAACTCTGCGCACGGCCTTTCTTTTTAGCGTTATCGTCGTTGGCAGCGGTATCTCCTTTTATATTGCTGTTTTATTATGTCTTACAGAAAATAAGCCTTCCAACTAAATAAATAAGAAAAGAAAAGCTCTCTTCGCCGGTGATCACCGTTTGGTTCACTTTTCTTACGAGTGAAGAGTGGGAACGACCTGGCACCTTCGCTATCAGTGTTTCGTTGCAGTGATCGGTCCCTTGCACTAACTTTTTACCATTTTAAACTCGTCACTGTACTCGTTTCATCTGTTTTTCTTCTTTCTCGTACACTTTGGAAGCAGCGTGTCATGTTGCCCGCTCATCATTCAAAAGGGAAGCCCGGTCGCGCTAAGCTAACAATCATTTGTTAACACGAGTCCTAATGCCTACACAGTTAATAATACTATCATTGAAACTGCAGCGTCGGTAAAACACCTCGGTGCTAATTTTAGCTCTAATTTATCCTGGAGCTCTCATATTGAACAGATCACCACCAGAGCCTTAAAAAAACTTGGTCTTCTTAAACGCCGACTACACCAAGCCAACCAGGACACAAAACTACACGCATACAACATGCTAATCAGGCCTGCAATAGAATACGCGTCAGTGATCTGGAACCCTCATTATAGCGATCTTATTAACATGTTGGAATCTGTGCAAAACAAGGCTGCTGGATTCATCCTTTCCCGTTACTCTCGGTATCAAAGTGTAACAGCCCTGAAAATTTCGCTCCATCTCCCGCCTCTGGTCACGCGCAGAAAATTCAGCCGTTTATCTTTTTTCCATAATATTTACCACAGCAACACACCATTTGCAGGCTCACATCTTCTCCCGGCACCGCACACATCGGCTCGTGTAGATTATATGAAGACTAAGCCCATTTTCGCTCGGACAGAACGACACAAATACTCACCTTTGGTACTAGCTATTGAAGAGTGGAATTCGCTTCCTTCTAGCATTGCGGCTATCGCTGAAACATCATCATTTCGAACAGCTCTTTGGTCATACTTAAAAAATTCCAACGTAGAACGATGTGCGTTTGTTTTTCGTTTGCTTCAGTGTGTGCGTGTCGGCCGTAACATTCCATGAAATGTTAGATGCCATGTTTTGTAACTTCTGACAGTGCGATTTTTGTTTAGTTTTGTGGGATTTGCTACATTTCAGTACCTGTTCCTAGCCATTACCACCCCCCCCCCCCCCACACACACACACCTCCTATTAACCTGTACCTGGCTTCTTGACTTGTTTATTTCTATCTTTAGCCGTTTATATGCTGTGTTGTATATTTGTCAAGTTTTCTTTGATTAATCCCCCCCCCCCCCCCCCCCCTATGTAATGCCCGCATTGGACCTTTAGGGTATTGAAATAAATAAATTACAGACTCGAAAATCTTCGTTCTTGAGAGAACGCTTTCTTGAGAGAAAGTAGCAGAAAATGACTTCGAAACAAAGAATTAACTGAAGCTTTACAGTCTGCAGGTTCGGACAGAAGTGCTTCCACAGGCTTTATCTTTTAAAAAGACACCTTATCTAATCGCGTTGAGATGCAGGGCTCTATACTTCTACATAAGTGGCATGCTATGATGGGAAAGGCAGGGCGTGGATTGAAGGGGAGCTTTGTAAAGTCTTTGGTAGAAGATAGTCACACAGTCTCTCAACTAAGCATATATATGTCACCAGCTTGAGCTTTAGAAAAAAAAGCATTGAAATGTTGCGATACATTCGAGTATGATGTAATTTTGGAAGTGGTGCCGAGTGACCTAAAATACGACTCCCGTGGTGGCCGCTGCGAGACGACAACTTACGTCTAATGTCACTGACGCTAGCATAAGAAATAGCGAAGAGGCTTCTCGCCTTAGTATATTTCTTAGCTTCGTGCTCGAATTAATGATAATGATTGTTATTCTTTTTGCTTTAAGGGCCGCGTTAACCGGAGAGTGCCATTGCACAAGGCACGTTCCTTTACGCAAGGCGGCGTCAAAGGCCTATTTTCTAATAATTTCACCCGAGCTAAGCCCAGCACTAGGCCAGGTGAAATTTTGTACCAATGATATCATAAGTGTGTACCCGGCACCACTCGTCATAGAATCCTGTGCCTCCCGCATGCGAAGTGGATGGTTGGTCACCGCTGCAGTGTCGCACAGTAGTTTTAAAAGTTCATTGTGATTAAGGCCACATTGGCCATCATCAGAAATGATGGACTCATTCGCCGCTTCGCTAGCAACTTTCAAATATTACAACTACCACTGCATTCATCATCTGTGTGCTATGTTCGGGCACAATATTCAACGTCGCCCTCCAAACTTCCAGACTGTCGGCACCAACCGATTAAAGTTAAGAACGTGCAGGGAAAAGAAATTCATATTTATGAATTGTTTTGATATGAAGTGCTGACGTGCGTAGCCTGATGGTTTTCACCGTAAAGAAGGTGCTATATGATATAGTGGACACCCTTAATGACAAGATAGAAAAGGCTATTTATGTATTTTTTATCCCTTAAAACAAAAGAACGCTGAAAAGGTTTTCTGCTAAAGAAAGAAATTACAATCACGCCCTAGTTGTCAAAAGTGACTAAACGATCCTCGTTATTTCTCAGATGGAAGTTGCGAAAGGTCTGTAAAATATAGTTAATCAGACATTTCAAGATTGTAAATGTTGAAAAAGGGTCTGCGATTCACTTTAATGCATGCTCTTCGAGCGAAGTTTTTTAATGCATTACCGTTTCGGTATTTCTCCACATTTCTTTTTCGGAATGAAGATCCCTAATGAGAATATGGAACACCACCATTCGTCGAACTTAATCTTATCTCTAAAACTTACTACAGGGTTTGCCCTTAATCTTTACACCAGTCACCGGAGACGGCGGGCTGCACGCGTTGCCTCTGCATATGACCGCAGAATAGGAAGGTCGCATCTTAATGAAAGATTCTGCATGCACGAGTGCGAGTGCGTGTGAATTCCATTCGCGCTAACAAGGCCCGCTCCGCTGTTCCAGCCCAAGCCGACGACGGCCACTCCCGTGGGGAGACACGCGACACGCGCTGCTAATGAATGCAGCTGAATGCAGGACCGCGCATTCCGAGGTAGTGCGTACGAGCTCGACGAGCTCGCTGGAAGTGATGACAGAGCCCGCGCGTGGGCGTGCTTTCCCAGGCTTGTGATGACATCACGTGATCATTGCGAAACGGTGCCTGCCGGCTACAGGAGCGTTCCAGCCATCCCGGCGCCCTGTTCTGATGACTCGGATACAGACGCTTCGTGCGCCGAGTTCAGACAACAACTTGATGTATTGTACGCACCTGTCAAACGGTGTGTGGTGGAGTTAGCAGACAGACTGTCTGCTAAAGCTTGCCTGTGGCTTGCCTGAAGGCTGCCCGCAATGTTAATGCAGCGCTGCAAGCATGTTCGAACATGGTCGTGCCCAGTAAGAACAGCACTGCAACACGGCGGAGGTGTATTGACGTAGACGCATACCGGACTGCCTGTCCTGATGGCTCAATGGCTTTGGTGTTGGGCGGCTAATCCCAAGGCAGCGGGATTGAATCCGGCCGCAGCGGCTGCATTGCGAACGAAGCGAATGCAAAAGCACCCGTGTACTGTGTGATATCAGCTTGCGTTAAGGAAACTCGGTCGAAATTAACCCGGAACCCTGCACTACGGAGACCATCATAGCTGATGTGTCACTTAGAGACATTACCCCCCCCCCCCCCCCCCACACACACACACACACTCCAAATAGCACAACATCACAGACCAGCCGGAGGCCTCCTAAGCGTGCGCAGCAGTAGGTCCGCGTTCTCAACTGGCCCTAGCGCGTGTATCGCAAAGAATAGGCCGCACAGTGTATGTCTAGGCGAGTACATTTCCAGTCTGGTAAAACTATCAAATATATTTTATTTAAATTTTTACGTTGTGAGGCTGGAAGAACGCCTTTAAGGTGTCTTAGGCGGCCCCAAAGGCTTCGGGCCGCCGTGAAAGTTGAGGCTTTCGTAATGCGCATGCACTCACGACACTCCTTGCGTCTTGGGTTAGCGGTTGGGGTACAGCCATTTTGGCGAATTACCGTGCGCATCACACCACCGTGAGCAGGGCCGCTCGCTCCAGCACCACTTCGTCATTGTCGCTGCTCTGTATCTCACGTTCATGGTGTACGAAAGGAGCACAAAGCTTTTGCTTACTCTGAGGATGCCCTCCCCGCAAAAATTTAGCAATGAAACTCACCAAATTGTCAGATTGTTTTCGGGTTTTCAGTGGTTCTATGCATGCTTAGTACGTACATGTCGTTTGGTCGCCATTCAGTTAAGACGTCAGAAAGCGCAGGAGGCTGGAACAAGTTAACGTGCTTGGTCTAAAAAAAAAGAGTCGCAAAATATTGGCGTTCTGTTAACACGTTGCTTTTTATTTGTTTGTTATTTTATTCGTGAACGTAAACTAAACGGGACAAAATAAATTTGCGTGCTTTATCACTAAGAGTTTAGTTCGAAATGGCGCTCCATGCGGGAATAGATCATTAACAAGTCGAATGCATTCCTAGTTTGTCACATTTGTTCGGCGTACTACAAGCGCGGCAGTGAAGTAACCAAATATATTCGACAAAAACATCCGATCGATTAATTTCAATTTTTTTAGCATTAAGCCTGGCACCGCCGCGCTGAGAAAAGTGCTGTTCTAAAACTCACTGATGCGCACGTGTGAGGAGGTAATCTGTTATGATGTTTAATTTTAAACGACATCCCGGTATAGAAAACAAAACCGTCTTCTCCACATCATCGTTCTCAGCGGAAAGAACACGGCTTTCAAACATGTGCACTTAATTTTTTCCGTGGTGTTTGCTAGTCGCTTCCTTGAAATTCTTTAAACTTTCCTGAGAAAGTCGCCATCTGGATTGGTACTTATATATTTTCGTTTTTGTTCACTGTTACTCGGCAGTCTTAAGTTGAAGTAAAACATATAGTTAAGTTTTCGTTGAATGTAGCATGGAAATAGGAAATTGATGAAAGCAGAGCAGCTCGTAGCATGAGAACCATCACTGAAAGAGAGCTGTCCAACGATAACCTGCTTCTTCTTTGTGCAGCTTTTCTAGAAGCCAGAAAACCGAAAAAACACAATTGGCACCATTTTTGTTCCCCATCTTGATTTGTAATAATGTTTCATGCCTTCACTGGCGCATGATGCATCTTGGGTCTCAACATAGGCTGCCCAAGGCCATTCCACGCTTTTAATGCGTTCTGTTCTATAGCCTTTGTATCTCTCAGCTCTACAGTAGGCGATAGATTAAACTGAGATGGCATATATATATATATATATATATATATATATATATATATATATATATATATATATATATATATATATATATATATATATATATATATATATATATATATATATATGTCTGTAATCTGAGGGCACCGGCGAAAAGCACTTTATTACTAACGTTTCGGCCGGGGTCTGGCCTTCGTCAGAGTGAACATTTTCGTAATTGGTAGAATGCTTTTAAGCCAGCAACTATCCAGAACTTATCAAGACTAGGAACAGAGCACAGAACGAATCTGGCTGCGTAGATACAATCAGGAATGACAATGAAAGATGCAGAAAAAAACGAAAATTCAAAACTTGAAACACAGATGTGGTAAGTGAAAATTGTTAGCGGGGCGGACAAGACAGTACACCAGGACATTCGTTTAAACCAGCAGAAAGAGTGTCAAATTTGTAAATGAGATATGACTGCCAGGTTTCTCTATCATGTGCCTTAAGACCTGATTGTAAAATGGTAACTCTTATCTCTTCGAATGAATGACCGGCAATTCTGACCTGTTTAGATAGCGGAAAGTTGGAGAAAAAGATGCAGTGAACCTTGCGTTTGTTTAAACGTAAGCGGAAGGAAGTTCCGGTTGGTTCTATGTACTATATATATATATATATATATATATATATATATATATATATATAAAGGAAGCCAACAGTCACCGAAACCAAGGAGCATAAGGGAATGTTTCCATTTTTTTAAATTTACTAGTGCCAATCAATTGGTTTAAAGAAAATTACTTATAAAGCAGCAGAAAAAACTAATATGCCGCGGGCGGGATCCGAGCCCACGACAAAAAAAAAATATATATATATATATATATATATATATATATATATATATATATATATATATATATATATATATATATATATATATATATATATATATGTGGGTTGCAGGCAAGGGAATGGATATTACGGGCTAGTCATACATATGAGAGTAGCCAACAGCCACAGAATACAAGGAGCATAGGGAATTTTTTTCTGTTGTTTATCAACGGAGAATATTAGAGACTATTATTAGTGAATACGATCATTTTAAACGTCGGTTGGAAAACGAATAGGGAAAACAGATGATTGCTCTTCGAAGACCAGCGTGAATTCCCGACTTTCTTGAAGGTTAAAAAAATATGAAATCTCAATTCTTATCATGGAGGCCAAAAAACAGTTAGATTTTAATGCCTCCGAATAGCTCGAGGCAATCGCTACACATGCGCGCAATAAATGAAGAGGCCTAGACAAGGCGCTTCACTGCTTTTCCTGGAAACGAAGTTAGAATAAGGGAGCCACGGAGACAGAACTTTTTTTCTTTACACCGCACACACCACCTGAAGCGAACTTCTGGTGCTGGCGTTCTGTACTGGCGGGCCATTGTCACGACCGAGAAAAAAAGCGCCACAGAGCGAATTCAGGTGACGCCTAGATCTTTGTCAGGCGCGTCTCGGGCAAGCATGGGACGGGAGATTTTCTCACCCGAGGCTAACTTCAAAGACCGTTTTCCCCTGACGTCCACGCGCTCTGCTTTTTCTGTCGCAATAGCGCCTCGAGCATTGGGAGCATCTGCTACGTGCCCACCCCCATGCTAAAAGTGTGCACTGCTGTTGAAACCGCAAGGTTCGTTTAGGTGGGTGCGATCAAGCGCAGCAGATACTTCTTCCCTTAATTTCTATGCTACTTAGCCATTTTGGGGCAGTACAACAACCTCTTATTAAGCTTCTACTCACCTTCTGTTTGAGTTCTGTGCGGCAGCTGAGGGCCTACAACTTCGGCGCACCTGCGCCCGATTTGGCTGCTTCGAACCTAGCCACACAAAACGTATTTAAAATTAAGCGACATGCAAAAACGCTGGTGTACCGAGATATCAATACACGTTAAGTAACCCCAGTTGATCGAAAATACCACGGGAGCATTCGAATACGGATTGCTCTTATCGCATTGTGCAGCTTTAGAAAGCAGAAGACGGTAACCAACTGCAATTAACGGTGTGCCTCCTGCTGCTCAAAAGGGAACGGAGGTAGAGATGTGCATAGGCGACGGAATTATGCTTTGAGGGTGCATACGCTGTCGGTGGATCGGGTCGAACCAGCTCCAGCTTCCACTATATTGCACAGTTGTTGCATGACATACAGCACGACTGCCGCTTCTTGATCGAAGGAACACCTCAAGGGCACACGGCAGACCGGAACACGCCCTGGGGCGTTTTTGTGTATAATCGGTCCTATAAGGACGAAAGCGAAGACGTGCGCTCGTGAGAGAGAACATCTCTAGACCTTCTCCAACGTCCAGCCTTCTGCAGAACTTATCGGGAACACGTCTGTTTGCATCTCGCCTGTTTATTTTTATTTTCACAGAGGCATCGACACCGAAGGCTGATTTCGCTGACAGCAGCAGTAATGCGTGGCCTGGAGCAGTTTTCTCGCTGGTTCGGTTTGTAAGCGAGAGATGGTGTTTCGGGTCGGTGGGGCACGAAAAACCTGCGATTTCCGGCGATTGCGAGATAGATCGGATGCGTTGGAGTGCGGAATGCAGGCGCATGGCGCAAAGTTTGGAAAATTGCTTTGACGAGGTGAAAAAATCGAACGGGAAACAACGATGAAAAGATGCAGAGTTGATGTCGAGAAGTGGTCGCGTTTGATGTCTTTTTCAACACTGTTCTGGCGCCCGCGTCTAAAAATGTAGCATTGGAGATGCATGCCCGATACTACTCGCGCTTGTTTGGCTGGGTATTTGTAGGCCGTGACGAGGCAAAGTACACAGAGAAATTAGGCGAAAAAGTGATAAAAGTGGACAAGAAACTTTCTTGAGTTCATAGCAGTATTATTGATGGCTGTAATTGTGAAAATATAAATAAAATGTGTGCAAGGGGTGGCATATTTAGTAATATAAAAATGCAGTCGAAAAAATTTTGCCCAAGAGCATACGACGAAGTGAAGCGGTAGAGAATACGCGCGTGCGAACGATGTGTATGCTGTTTTGCGTCCTGAGTCATTATGGGGTGCGTTACGACGAACTCTTTCGCGCTTGCATTCTATTGCTAAGAAATCGGCCGATGTGGCTTCTTGGTAATATAATTGAACAAAACAACAATTTAACATCGGCACGGAATCAAAAGAAAATATTACCCCTGGCGAATTTACGAAAGCACTTAAGAAACTTGGAGGGGACAGTTAAGCTCCGCCTTAACGGTATGACGCAATAACGTTATGAGTTCGTGCCCACATATGCAGAATTGGTAATGCTCAACTTTACATTCATAGGTCGCTGGGAGTCCTCATACCACACCTGCAGCAGTGGTGCAGCGGTTAAGCGATGCGCCACTGCCCTGCGATGGCAGGTGCTGCCGCTGGTGGGTCTCGTGCGACCCAAACTATTCTTCCAGAGCAACCACTCGTGATCAACCATTAATTTAGCTGTAACCCCTCCCCCCCCCCCCCCCCCCTGGGTGATTAGTTTGCTCACAATCCGGTGGGTAGATTGTGAAGACGAGACAAGGTCACGTGACCTAGGCAGCCCACCAAGGTTGCTTTTCTGGAAGTGGCCAGCTGGGCCACCCTACACCTCAATATTTATCGCTCACGACACCGACGCCCGATTTTCGGTAAAACAGGAGCGTTAACACTATCATGTTAATACATGTCCTTATCTAATAATATTTATAGTGGGAGGGTATGGAATGGTAAAATTTTTGATGTTTACTGTAATCCCACAGTTTTTACTAACACGTTTCTCACAATTCCATGGCAGTGCATTCTGGTAACTAAGAGAGCTTGGCGTTCGAAGAGACAAGGTAGACCTAAAAAAATAGATCGTTTCAATAAAAATTTAGTGAAGAAAATCCCCGTGACAGTACAATTTACTTCAGGAAAGTGGCAGTACTGCTGAAGGCTTTTTTTATTTTGTCAAAAATATCTAGTTTTCCTCTGCTCGCATAAATTCATAGTTCTCATTTCTTAGGGTCAAATTCTAACGTTACCACGGAGGCGCTTGCTTTCATATTTACTTACGATTGCTTTCCTGTTTTGCTTAGGACACTGCGTTTGTAATCAGTAGCCTCTCAGTTATGGTGGCCAATTCAGCATGAACCTCAAAGCCGGGTTATCAACAGCGCCAGTAATGGTTATTTCCTGCTAGCTGTTTCTTCACCAGCTAATCGAAGACTTAGTTTATTACGTCAACTATTGGGGAAAGTAGGTTTGCACGATTGTTGGCACATGTGCGGCGCAAACGAAATTATCTAATTGCAATACCAAAATCCAATGCTGGCGTTGTATTAAACTGAAAAAAGTGAGGCTTGCGGAGCCGAGCTTTTAACCGACATTATTTACTGGACAAACATTAGCAATCAATAGTGGAATCGTCTATGATGATTCTGTTTGTCCTGCGGGTTGACTATAAATTATTCATATCTGAATGTTCGACACTGTTCTAAAAAATGAAAATTGGTTTTTGAGGAAAGAAAATGGCGCAGTAGCTGTCTCACTTATCTCCGTGGGCACCCGATTCAAGCAATGAGGGAAGGGATAAAGAAGAGAGTGAAAGAAGAAAAGAAATATCTCTCGAGTGAGTTTGGGAATAATAATAAAGGAGAGCATACCAAAGTCAGATTTGCCTTTGTTCTAATATTCTCTTTACCGTGGAAAAAGAAGCAAGAAGTCTTGCGTGCTTCTAAGCCTTCATTCACTATCCTTGTTTTCGAATCACAACTCTCAATTCATTCTCTTTATTCCCGATACTCTCTTCCACGAAAAGCAAATATAAGTTTTTTCTCCACAAGTACAAACAAAGGATTTATTTGTCTCTATCCAGATATTCTCTTTTATCTGATACCGTACAGGGAACAAGAAAATAATGTTTGTGTTCTCAATTATCTTTATTCCACGACCAACTTTTCAGTCGGCCACCATCTTTTAGCCACCTTTGTTCCAGGAATTTTCCCTTCGTGTCTGCTTTAAGGTATATTTTTATTTGTAGAAACATTGTCGACAATAGCCGAGGAGCAAGTGGTTTCGTTGGAGATGTGCGACTTTTCAACATGTAAATGGCGTTACCCTCACAGTAGTAAGTCGTGAACCAAAAACCATCCGCATTGACATTCCGGCGAAAGAGGTCTTTATCCAAGTGAGTTGGGCCCATTATGACAATGGCACTGTAGAGGGTGTCATCTCTGCCGAGCTGATGGCTACATGGAAGAAGGCATGCTTACAGAGGGGAAAGAATGGCACTTGTGGCAGGGGAGCTACCACTGGAAGTTATCTCTTAGTGCTGGGCGAAATTCTGTGCTCTGTATATCTTTTTTACGGCTGTCTAGTGCGTACCCTTCACTAACAAAATCTCCGATACCTTTTATTTTTGTTTAATAATGAAGTGAGGCAGTAAACATTGTTGAGAATTATTGAGAACATTATTGAGTTTGTTGCATTTCTGTTCTCTTGGCTGGGGCTTGTGCTCCGCAGCTCCATGAGCTTTTGCGGTCCCACAGGCCAGTTGGACCGAATATCACCGATACCGCAGTGATGGGTCGGGGATAGAGAGGGAAGTAGGGAGGTTAACGACAAGAAGATACCGATTCATTGTCTTTTAGTGGGGGAAAAGGAGTGGGAGATAAAAAGACATAAAGGGAGAGTTATAAAAATGAGAGAGAGAGATGATTAAAAAATGAAATACGACTGGGCTGCCAGTTTCCCACCACTTTATCTTTGTTACGCTTTTACGTGGTGCGAAAAGAAACCAATTAAAATTTTTGCCGCCAAGCAAGTGGCCTATAAATATATTGCGCAACTTTTCTACCAAAGAAGTTCGAGAAATACGTTATTTCATAGGAGACATTTTGCCTTAAAATGAAAAGTCTTTATTTTCTCAAAATTTTGAAGTAGTTAGAAATTGAGTGAGGTTAAGGAAGGAACCTCGAAGTAAGGAGCACGCACGTAATTCGCACTGATTGCTCGGCTCGAATCGCTTTAGACTTTGCATACTATGAGCACGGTTATAATGCAGTTCATTTAGGAATCGAGATCCCATTGCGAAAATAAATGCAGATACACTTTAAGGAGCGGAGGAAAGCGGAGTTGGTAGCGACATCTCATGAAGACGGAGAAAGCTTAGAATTTTGTCGAGGATTTAGAGAGGGGGGGATGAGTGTTCGATACTCTTTGAGAGCCCATTGCTCTTTTATGTTTGTTACTTTATGTATGGAACAAACAACAGGAGTGCTGCATTGGGATCCTAATTTTGCTACTTATCTTTGACCTTGCTGTCTGTGAACGTTTTCAATTTGGTTCGGAGTTTCTTTGGGCATTAGTTTCAATGTGACGATTTCAGGTTGGGCTTCGTCGAGCAGGTAAGGGGCCCATAACAAGAAAGGAAATTGCACAAGGCAGGCGCATAATTTTACTCCTAGCACGTCATTTTAAGGACCTTACGAAACCCACCCATCTCTGGGCACTCAAAGAATATTGTGGATAACAACCAAGATGTGGGTTACAGGCTCCTCAACAATCGCATTTATTCCGACAGCTACACCATCAACCGGGATTCCTTGAAGAAATCTGTATTAATATTCTTACTTGAGGACATCAAACTGGCATAAGCAGCGAAACAGGGCATCTATTCTAGGAGGTTGAAGCTGGCACCCTCAGCTGGTGCTCGGAAGAGTCTTCTGGTATCCTTTTTCATCACTACGTCTTTTAACCTTCGACTGGTGTATCAATGTCGGAGTGAGAACTCTTGACGTGGGACAAAGCCCTTCTAGATTTATTTCTTTTCTCCGGGCCTAAGAATGAACAACAGGAAGTTTGACTCCTCCATTTTCTCCCTACGCAAGGGATTGAGCGCCCACCCTACGGCTTAAATAGGCAATACTCTCCTGAATAACATGCCATTCAGGTGACAGTGTTGGCCGCATGAATATCACAGCTACTAAGGGGCAGACGTTCGCGAGAATTTTCGTTAACGACATATCACGCCATTTACTCCGAAGGAAGCATAATCTCTGCGGTTATCGCAATAAAATGCTTCCCAGTTCCCACTGAGTAGATGAGGTATCCATTGTGGAAAATTCCAATTCATTTCATGCGCAAACTACCCGCCATAGTGGCTGATTGCCTCCGGAGTTTGTATCCTGATCTTAGGGAGGCTAGGTCACACCCTGGCCGTGGTCGACGCGTTTCGAAGGCGTTAATGAAAGGTCCCGTGTGCTATGCGATGCCCGTGCAGCTTATAGAAAGCAAGGTGATCGTAACTACTTTCTAGGCTTCCACAACTGTGTGCCTGATGTCGCACGTGCAGCTTCTAGGCGGTAATCCTTTCATACTAGTAAATTTTACTAATAACAGTGTGCACGCCTTGCTCTAGCGGGGGAGGTTACAAGTCGAATGTCGTAATCCACGCCGGCATTTATTTCATGATTTGACATCCTGAATTTCTATCACAGCGGCTGCTGTAGTCGGAGACGAGCCGAGATGAGGTGGCATAGTATACAGCCGCCACGCACCACGTCTTTGTATGCTTTCCAGTAACTGAATATGCGCAATCGTGTTGCTGCGTCACCAGCAACGGATAACTCAGCAGTTTGATCAGTGGTGCCCTCTCTGATGACGCTGTCTTCCACGACCCGTGCCAGCTTGATAAGTCCAACAGAAAACAAGGCTTGAGATAAATAATTACGAAGGGCACCTAGGACTACTGGCGTGCTTTGAATGAGAAAGCATTGTTTTATTTCCTTTTTATATATTATTCAATTAAAAAAATTTTCTCTTCCTTTCTCATGCCACACCTATTCATTAGCATACAGCCGTAAGGCAACACATGTACCGTATATACTAGGTTCGCATTTATTTGCGAAACCAACGCGGTTTTGTCGACTATGAGTTACGTGCTCTCGTCGCAGTAGAAAAATCCTGGGTTCAGTTCTGCGTAACTTGGGAAGAAATTTTATTTTTCTTTGATACCACGGGGACGTCGCCTGGGATTTTAGGGACCACTGCTGCTGGTGAACGCCGACGCCGGGTTTCGTTGCCGTTGAACCATATAATGATTTCTCATTAAAAAGCTTTCGAATGTGCTGGATCACGCGTCGAGGGCAGACATTATTGTTGGACCGGGGCTTGCTCACTACTAGATGTGGCAATTAACGCTGCCGCTTGCAAATAATGAACGCTCGCCCTTAACACACACTCGACTTTCCTCTCTCTGTCTTCAGTAGCGGCGTGGACGCATTCACGTCATGCTATAAAAATCGAGCTCGCAATCCGGCATGCAAGAGGAAGCGAGAAATACGAAAATAAACGCGGCGCAAAAGAGGAAAATGAAAATAACACTACATTGTGTTCCGTAGGAGCGTTTGTCTGGCCAAGGACCATATACTCGCGGCGCGCCGGAGCCAGTGACCCATTTCTTTTCATTTTTTTCTTTTTGGGAAGAAGCATCGCGACGCGGCATTTCTTTAGGCTTGATTACACGCCTTTCACAGACGTCGTCTGGCTCTGACTCTGAGAACGAGTCCATTGGGTAGTCACAGGTTGCCCAAGTTGCAGTACGCAATGTAAGGGCCTGAGTATAAAGCAGTATATTGAGGTATAAAGCAGCCAAGGATGAAAGCGGGGCCCTCCAGCACCTCTTTTGGCAGCGGATTTTTTTGTGCGGCCGAGAGTTTATATTACAACACAAGCCGTGCGTGCAGTCTAGACGGCCGTTTGGCATAAACCAGAAAGCACTTGCGCGAGGTCAGTGCATCCAAATCTCATGCCTTTACGACCCGGAGGCGTTGCTTGCTTGCATTCCTCACGTGCAGTGCGTTATGCCGTATGCAGAGTTTTATCGGCAATATCCTGGCAACGAAATTGAGCAAACCTAACGCTCCACTTGAATTACCTCCCTGCGTGCATAAGGTTGCTGGTATGTAGCTGAGGCTTGCAGTATTTTGGCTGTGTTGAGTGCATGATAATACCATTTACCGATGTTTACATCCTGAAAAAAAAATGTTTATAAGGGGTGTCTGATCTTTTGTCTTATTTATTTTAGTCAAGAATGCCTTGAACCAGCAGTTAAATCCTTGCTCAAGCCAGCGGGTGCAGAGATAGAAACAAAGCCCCTAAGATACAAGAATGTGCTGATAAATTATGTACGTTTGAGTTATACAATAAAAGCCTCGACATCAGTATTGCCAACAGCATCTACGCTACATTATTTTTGGAAAGGGAACATAAGAAGCAACTGTACCATCACGGCATTATTTCATAACACGCGAGACTTAAAAACGAGGGTTTGCTCTCGACGCATGGCGATGTCAGCGACGCTTATCCATCTCCATCTGGCTATTATTCAGTAACCACAAAAAATGGGGAGCGCTCAACATTTAGGCCTTAAGCACTGAGCCACCACGGGCCGGGTTCGAACCCGACCGCGGCGGCCGCGTTTCGATGGAGGCGAAACGCAAAAAGCGCCCGTGGGCTGAGCGGTGTCAGGAAACTTTTAAGATCACCAGGTGGTCGAAGCTATTCCGGGGGCCTCCACTACGGCACCTCTTTCTCCCTTTCTTCTTTCACTCCCTCCTTTATACCTTCCCTTACGGCGCGGTTCAGGTGTCCACCGAGATATGTGAGACAATTACTGAGTCATTTCCTTTCCTCAAAAACCAATTCTCATTCTCTTTCTACATTCAGGCTACTTTTGGCTTGTGTAAAAGCTTTTCATCAATTTTGTAACACTTTCTTTTCTTGTTTGGTATTCTGTACGGGTTAGAAAGGAGTTGGACTGCCATGCTGTACATTGTTTTGTGCGTTCCCACAAGCGTTTTTTTTTTCGCGTGTCAGAACATGATGCAAGCATGAACCACACTCCAAAGCAGGTCTAACATGCTCTTTGCAGGCATTCAGTTTCGTAGGTATGTGGGCGGCTGAATCTTTTGTTCGCAGTGGTCCGGACCCCATAGAATATCTGATACGGGTCCCAATTGGACTTATTTCTGGAAATGTGGCGGAGAGTTTGAAGGTTGCTTCACTTCCGCCACCGGTTGGCCCGGTATTGCACTACCTCCGGGATCGGCCTTGTCTTTAGCGTGTCTTTACTATCCTGTCTTTCTATCCCATCTTTCAACTCTCCTCTATCTGCACGTGGTAGCGATTGTGGCTCGGCTTGAGCCAGTGAGCAGGCCTGTGCACTTTCCTTTTCTTTCTTCCTGGCAACAACAGTCAGGCAAGAGACAGACAGACTTTTGTTCGCAGGTTAGACAGATCCTTGAGTGCGTTGCAGCTTATCTATGTGTTGAGCGTTTTCATTCTAACTTAACCTTGATGCAACTTCGGCTTTCCTCAAATATCATGTAGGGGAGAAGTGCGGGGCGTCTTGTCCACCTAAGCAAGCCATAAAAAGAACCTTCGTTGTTGGGTAAAAGCCAGCTTTACCCAACTGCACCCAGACAGTTCCATAGAAATAGGATTAAACCCGATATCTAACCAAATCTGAACAATATAGTCTTCAAGTGCATAAAGTTGAGCAACCAAGCGAAAGATTAGCGGCTATTTGAGGTCACTCTGGGAATGTTTTTTTGCATGAAATGATGACTTCATACCTCTTATAAGCCTTGCTCTTTATTACGCGGATTTGTTTGAGGGTAAGGTCGAAAAATGCGCAAATGGTCAAAACACGGACGTTGACAACGCGTCTCAGAAGCATCATTTTGTCACAGGCTACTAAAGCTAACGACTTCCTCTTCTGGAACTCGTGTATGTGCAAAGTTCTTGCTGTGACGTCGAATGAATGTATTTTATGTGTACAATTAAAAGCAAGCGGGTATTTGCACGGGCACTAAAGCAATTTACAGGAGATTGTACTGTTAGCGACGAAAAAATTTAATAACCGAGAAAACAGAAACTTGCCACCTGATTCATTTAATTTTATATTACATGAAGTTCTATTCGCATATTTTTTAAAAGAAAACATTAAGCAAACTAGAAAAATTTATATTGCGCACAAAAACAACTGGCAATAGTAAAGTGTAAAGTGAGCTCACAGTAAAGTGAGCTTATAGTAAAATGAGTTCACTTTAACCGAAGATCACACTTCCAAGCTACATTCAGCCGCTCGGGGTGACAAAGAAACCCGATTAGACCGCTCCGCGTGGCAGATGGCCGCGCCGCCTATTCATTCGCTGTCTCATCCTTCTTTCCTTGCCGCTTCGATCGGTGCCCGTGGACGGGCTTCATCCACGTGACGACTCGACGTGTGCTCTTATTACGGCTCACGCCGTAGAAATATCTCCTGCTTTGCACCCCTTAGTTGTGAAAAAAATAAAGTCCGAGAATGAAGGGAACTAGTAATAAACAGTGACTACGGTCGACTGAAGTGCTTGAAGTCAGCAATCAGGGCTGGCTTCAGAACTCTATGACAGTGCATGTATTTCTGAAGATTTAACCTTCAAGCGATTTATGCAATTGGCCAAAATGTAGTATAGAAAAAGAAGCGGGATAAGATTACATCATGTCCACGAAATAAAAAAAAAACACGCAATAAGCTTTAGTCATATACCACTCAAGAACGCAGCGGCTTTTCCCCAGCAAAGGCCCCCTTCCAACCCAAGGCGTCGGGCGATTCTCATGTGCCTGCTATGGCGACAATTCAGGGATCTGCGCCACGATGCAGAGAGGGGTCTATCCCCGACCATAGTGGGAAGAGATTATTCCCTTCCATCTACCACCCCATTACGATGGTGGTATGTGACAGTGAGTGTATAGTTTGTAAGTTTACGGCAGTTATTTAGAAAACGTGGCCTGGAAGCATGTAAGATTTTTCCACCTTGCTTAACGTCGGAATACGTTGGGGCCAAAGTAAATGGATGACTCCACTTTTGCCGCAATGCCGCATCATTTTCCCTAGGAATGAATGATGGCCGCCACAGAAAATGGCGACGCAAACTTAAGTACATTCCAGGACTTGCTGGTGCTGGTATAAGCTCGAACAACACATCACTCTGTAATTATAAATGTCATTGTGACATCCATCCACTTCAGTTATTGGGTTATGGTTTATGGGGATTTAATGTCCCAAAGCGACTCAGGCTACGAGGGACACCGTAGTGGAGGGCTCAGTAAATTTCAACCATCTGGGATTCCTTGACGTGTACTGACATCGCACAGTACACAGGCTTCTAGCACTTCACCTCTATCGAAATGCGACCACCGCGGCCACGATTGATCTTAAGTTAACGGTTTGCAAGTTGTATCAAAACAGCGCAAAAACATTAACCATTTTTGTTAACACTTTCAGGGGCCACTGATCATATCACTCCACAAAAAAATTTTCTTCCGCCTATGCATTGTATGCAGAAAAATAGTAAACTCTCAACGCAAAACACCACCTGTTTTTTTTTTTGCTGAAACGTCAAAACTTCTTCCAGAATAACCAGGACTATCAGAATATCTTTTCTTTCTTTTTCGACGATAGAATTGGTGGTAGGACACGGAAGAAAATTATTGCCTGCTTGCACGAGTATCCTGCTTGCACGAGTAAATCACGAGTGCCTGCTTGTACGAGTAAATCTGCTTGCACGAGAATCTTGAAGGGTGCTTCCGAACTATTAGTTACTGCGCTAGGCAGTTAGCTGAAAAGCCTGCTCACTATCAACGAAAAGAGGGCTTACTTTGTCTTAAACCAAGAAAACTGCTGCTAGCTATCACTCGCCAAATTGCTGTGCATCTATAGCGCCAGAAGATTTAACAAGGATGCATCTCGCATTTCTTAGGTCCTTTGTTAGGAAGATAACCTTGATAGGCCACGGGACGAAATTTCTCTTCCGAGACAAAAACAAAAAAATGGCACAACAGCTCGTAGTTCTCAATAATGTCCTCTGTACGGATTGTCTGAGGCATAGAAACAAGGTCGAAATATAGTTCATAGATGCCTCGGTTGCTGCTTCACTCATGCTCACAAACACAAAATGTTTGAAATATTTTATATGAACCTCACGTCTATAAAAGCCAACTGACGCAACGGAACGAACAAACGCTACCGGTCTGGTTAATCGCGGCCCTCCCCCGCGCTTGTATTTCAATGCCTCGCATGCGCCTCAACACGTCAGTGTTTACGAGGCTCTGTTTTTTCTTCGCATGCGTTGGTGACGCCAACAGCATTTCTGTTCCTGTCCCGCTGCGCTGAATTTTTTTTTATCCCCATTAGGGCAACGCTTGCCAGGGATCTCCTCAGCCAGTCACCGCCAATTGATGACGCCCGGTGGAGACACAAGCCGCAAACCAATGAGGCCGATCGTTATACCAAAAGGCGGGAAGGAGCGAGGGATGAATGTGAGGGCAAAACAACGGCGGCAGATAGGGGTCGCTGTGCGCGCCGTCCGAACGGAACTTCGCCATGTAGCGATAAATGCATCCTGCGGGAAAGCAATACAAAACACGATAACCACCATCGGGCTCTCAGGAACACGAAAATAATGAGTTCCATCGACGACCAAGTCCCGGTTGCTGGTCTTGACGTGCATCTTCAGTGACCGGATAGCTTGCGTAACGAAAGCTGAAGGCATTAAAAAAACGTATATATCGACTCTGTTCTCCGTTAGGTCATTTATTTGACCATAAATCATTAGCGTATCACGTTTTTACCGGCAGGTAAACGGAATGCTGTTCATGCTGCTGCTGCTGATATTTGTTTTAATGGTGCATGGGGGCGGATTGCGACATAGCGCGATGGGTAGCGGGTCCGGTTTCCACGAGGTAGGGTGACAAGTAAATTTTTTCAGCATTCGATTCTATAAAAGCCGGGCAACAGGTCAGTAAATATCTTGTTCTTATTGTAAAACCGCTGGGTAGCCATTGGCACAGGGTTTCGTACAATGCGCCTCTGGGGTATTGAGGTGCATGATTCAATACCGACTGCCAGTGGTTAGTCAATGGTTTTACAATAAGAAGCATTTTCCTGGTCTGGCGTTCGGCTCCTCCAGGACAGGCGAGCAAAACCCCCGGATTGATCCTTCATTATCATTACTGACTCACAAGCGGCATGTGGCAACTATGTACAGGGGACACATCTCCCCTACCGCGCATCGCATTGTACACCGTGACCGTCATATCCCACGAGCCCGGCTTGTCTGCACACCTGCGCTTGTGTCTCTCCTTGGCATTGAGCGTATTAATTTGATAACCCCAGGACTTATCTTCCGGGCGCTTGTGGAAGGCTGTCCTAGCCCAGAGGAGCCGGTGGCCATGCCATGTACCTATTCGTAGATGCCCAACATTACCTATTTTCCAGAAAAACACCGTCACGATCTCACAGAAACTTCCGTCGAGAGGAGGCGACCCCCTGACACCATCTCCAGAAAAACACTTACCCCCTTTTGCGATAACGCCCACTTTTTCTCCCACACGCTGCCTTGGAAATTGCGGGTTTTGATGCTAACATCCCACCCTCTACCAATCTACACGGGTATGCACAAGTCATTTTTTGCGCAATGGAAAGTCCTCCTGTCTAGCACAGTCCTGGATAACGTGTGTTACATGATCGCCGGGGCTGGAATAAGGGATTCAAGCACTGGTTCCCTCCCTCCCACTTCATTTTATAACAGAAGTCTTTTCTCTCTCATTTTCAGCGCTGCATCTCCCGCATGTGAGGTGGGTGCTAAAAGCACCCGTGTGCTGTGCAATGTCACTGCACGTTAAAAATCCCCAGGCGCCTCGAAAAAGAAACCTCTTAATCTTCTTTTTAGAGAGCAGCTCTTGGGCATCCGTTATTGCGTTCCGCGTCGTGGTCGGCATAGCCAGATGTCCAAGCAGCAGAGCGGAACATCACCTGACAGGTGACAGTAGCACAAGTCAGCGTAGTTGGCGTAACAAGCCATCTAACAGGTGGCATGCTACGGCGTGTGACAGGTGGCGTTTTGGCAGGTAGTAGTAGATCGAAATGCTACATGCTACGGCGAGAGCGGAACAATGGACAACCGGAACTTGGCTGTCACGCGAAGATACCGGAGTGTGTCTAGCAGCGTAACACGCCACCTGCCAGCGGTCGCAGCTGGAGCATGAAGATCTGTGCCAAAATTTCGCATTACCGACTATCGTCATCGTCTGTCCATTTTTTATCTACCTCCTCCCCCTCTTCCTTAACAGCGCGTTTCGGGTGTCCATAGAGTTGTGATGTATTTACTAGGCCGTTTCCTCATAGCGAAAATAAAGTTAAGTCTGAAGAAAAAAAGAATAATAGATGCATGACTCCTTTGAATATTACCAGAAATAACTTTTCCCGGCTTAAAATGAAACTTTTATACAGTAAAAGCACCTGTATCTTTTTAAGAGTTCTCGGCACGAATAACTGACAACGGAAAATGTTAAGTTGGTGAAAAGGAAACAATGAAGATCGGATACGACACGCTGTAACAAGCGTGAGTGAAAATATTCCAACATAAAGAGCCCAGAAGGTTTTTGGCTAAATCAAAAGCAGTCTTGTATGGAATCACTGGAGCAAAATAATTAGTGCTTTGTCACCGTCCGTCAAAATTAGCATAATGTGACAAGGTCTCAAGGGCAGCGGGCGTCGGAGTTGCGGAGGGGTTCAGGCAAACACACAAAAGAGCGGTACAAACGTAAATAAAAAGAAGGGTTATATGTTGCGACAGCTGTTGACACAGGGCAGCGCGTCGTTAGCTTGTGATTCTACAAAATGAACTGCGTTGTAAGAATTATGTTACGGTTGAGTGACAGACCGACGAATTTACAGATTTAATTTAGTTTTTTTTCTAAAACATATATAAATAAACGAACTGGTTTGGAATAAAATAAACCAAAGTGCTTAGGAATGTGTAAATTAGAAACAGGGCCGACAGCGTACGCTTTAGTTAAAAGAACCTGTCTTGGTAGTTTGTTTCGTTAAACTCTGATGTAACCCGCGTATTGGCTATGGAAGGCCTGGCAAACAATTACGAAAGTTTAATGAGGGGTCTGTTCTGGATAACATTTTGATGACTCGTAGTGCACCGAGCGGGCGCGATTTTAACGTATTGCAACGTAATGTGACGTTATGTAATACTGATAAGCGGATTTGCAGAGATGCTGATTGAAAAGAAAGATGGCTTGGAAGCGGGTGCTGTCATATATCTTTCAACTCCAACAGTCTTAGCTTTAAAAGTAGGATAAATTTAAAATATTTTAAAGTAGGAGCACAAAGAAGCTCTTTAACGAAATATAGATATTATGGCCACCGGTGCAGCGGCGCAGACCGGCTACTCGCTGTTGGGGAGGGAAAGGCGGGAAGAGAAGAATGCAGAAACTAGTATAGTAAAATAATTAAAAAGAACAAAAAATCGCGGTCGTGGAACCCTTGTGAATATACATCAAAAGAAAATTGCAGGAATGTTTTGTATTTAGTAATTTCATATGGACCGACAAGATGTTCGCTGCTCGGCGAATATACATAAAAGGAGATAGAGGAAGGTCAAAATTTTTTTTTTAATTAATCCAGTGTCCTCCTTAAATATGTCAAATAAAGTACTACACCTGAACGAAGGAAGAAGGTCGTCTATGCGAGCATTTTAGACATTGAACATTTTCTAATAAACGTTAAATTCCTTTTCTTTATCTCTGGTCAATTAGTTCATACATTACGCAGCTGCCTATATCTATCGTTTTGTAAAGCAGCACTCACGTAGATCAGGTGAAAACTGGCTGACGCTCAGCGCTTATCTCGGCCAGCACTCTGTTTCCGCAGCGACCTTTCATTCGGTTTTAACTGTTTCTTTGACAAGAAAGTTTTGCACAAGAAAACTGCATGACATCGATTCAATTTTTTTATTCTTCCTTCCCACAGAATTACTTTCTCAGCAAGAATCTACATTGAGGAGGCTGTTTATTTCCATGCAAAGAAAAACATTCGCTAGAGTTTTGCTGTATTATCCTAATCCCGACTTCACATGATTAAAATAGCAACTAACAAAAGAGAAACGTGTACAACTTGTCCCGTCGTCATCCATGTCCTTATCTTTAGTTTCGCGCTGTTCTATCCCTGTAGTGATTCATCAACTTCTCCTACATTCAACGCATTTACATTAATGAGGGCAAATTGATCGCTCCATCCAAGGCTGTGTTGATCAGCGGAAGAAAAATATGGTACCCATGCCACTTGAAGAAACGTGTACTCATTACCCCTACGCTACCTTAGCCGAAGAGAGGAATAGAAAATGAAGGCGTGTAAACGTTACGTGAGGTAACACCCGTTACAAAGCGGCTTATGAGAGTTTATTAGTTGATTAGAAAACCTCGCCTTTGCATGCTGCAGTTGCCGGTGAGGTGCAGATAGAATTTCAAACGAAAAAAAAAGAAAAATATTCTTACTAAACTATAAGCAGAGATTGCGCAACTTAATTTTTAGTTTCCGAGTTTTGTCTCACTGACATGAAAATTCTCAGCTGCAAATAGGATAAACGGCATGGTGGGAAATCTGAGAAGCAACAAAAGAAAAAAAGGAGTGAAATATTAGTGACGAAATTTCTACGAATCGCATCATCTAGTCTTGAATCTTGACAGACTGTCGCGCGATGTTGCTAGTCGGAAGTGGTGCCGAAGACACAGAGAGCGCAATATGATAGCAGCGAAGCAAGATACAACTGAGAGAATGGGGCCAAATAGAAAATCAAGTATCAAACTAAAACGACCATGCGAAAGTATGGCCAACAAGCTTGATGATCGTTGTCGCTAAGTGAGAACGGAGATGGTTTTGCAACCACCTGATGGATCACCCGCTCAAGGAAAGCTTCGAGACCAGAGAGATCGATGACAACCGGTGCCTGCACCCCGACCACGTAGCGTTAGCACAAGCTCCGCGCGAGAAGAGGCGGCGTAGAATGGACCGCTTTGCTCAGTTTTCGCTAAAGCGGTATGCAATCTATAGGTGCGCCGGGGATCCATCGGAGCAGCTGGACACACTCCGTCTTCGTGTCCGCCACGTTTCCTCTGTCCGGGCTGGGCACTCAGATCTCCAGGCTCCAAGCTCCCGATTACATCCCTGCGGTGTCTGGAAAGTCGATATCAACGTGTGACGCGTGTTATGTGTGAATCGGGAGCTGTGCGCATCAGGATCCTCGTTTCCTCTCAGGGTCTTCGCAGTTATGCTTTCTTTGCTGGAAATGGAAATTGGTTTTTGGGGAAAGGAAATGACGCAGTAACTGTCACATATCTCGGTGGATACCCGAAGCGCGTCGTAAAGGAAGGGATAAAAGAGGGAGTGAAAGAAGAAAGGAAGAAAGAGGTGCCGTTTTGGAGGGCACCGGAGTAATTTCGAACACCTTGGGATCTTTAACGTGCCCTGGTATCAAACAGCCCACGGCCGCCGGATACTCCGGATCAGTAGACGGGCGCCTTAACCGCTGAGCCACCGCGGCGGATTGTTTTTTTGTTGTCTAGATCACTAGTTTTCTGTACTCGACATTTTTTGTGGTGTTTTTAAAGACGTTTTTCATGGTTAACTAGAAACCTGATTGTGTCTTACGCTGTAAATTATCAGCTCTTGGTACGAAATTCATTCCTTAGCTCAAAGCATTTGTATTAGTGCGGTGCATATAAGACAACAGTGAACGCTGCGTACTACTGTTGTCCACAGTCTGTAATCAAAATGGTGGTTTGAGCTAGTTGGTACATATTCACAATTTCACCAGCGCTGCGACTAGGAACAAGAACAGAGAAGGAAGACAAGGACAAGCGCTACTAACAACTGAAAGTTTATTTGAAAAAAACACAGATTATATGCACACAACTGACAACCCAAAGCGCCTGCGCTTCCCCCACCAGGCACGCAAAAGAGAGTTAAAAATCTAGATACAAAATTTCACACTCATGTAAGTTTACAGATGGTGTGCTAACGCACGTGTCGATGTTCTTGTGAATGTGATAGGCTTCACACAACTCCCTAGTTAACTGATCTGGATGTCTGAATTTAATCTTAGCCCTGTTAAGCAGAGGAAAGCATGCTTTTTTGTTAGACACAACGGGTTTGTTTAGAAGACAATCTCTGTAATGAAGGGACAGATTTGATGAAGGAGCACCATTCAAAGAGGTTCTATGCTGACGTAAGCGTGTATTTATGCATTTACCGGTTTGCCCAATGTAACTCTTGCCGCATTTAAAAGGTATGTCATAAACCACTCCCTCTGCACATGGCACAAAGGTTGACTCATGATCCACCTGGCATGCATTTTTTCTTTTGCCTCTTATTTGCTTCTGTTCCCGGGCTCTTTTGTTAACAATAGCACAAACCTTGCCTAGTTTATTAGGGACCGAAAAGAGCACTTTTACCCCATATCTAGTGCCAACCTGCTTAAGCCTATGGGATAACTGATGAATGTAGGGTATTACCGCATACTTCGTTCTGTCATTGCCGGAATTTTCCTGTGCTTCATGTCTACCAAACGACTTCATCTTCTTCAGGATCTTGTTGCTAGCAAGCGCTATCACATCTTTGGGGAAGCCCGCTGACCTTAGCCTATGAACTTGCTTATCGAAACTGCTGCCTAAAGTATGAATACATGACTTAGTAAGTGCAGATCCTAAACAAGACACTGCTATGCCACATTTAACTATTTTCGAGTGCCCAGACTGATAATTTAGCAAGGGCTTTTCCGACCGCTGTAGGAAGGACCAACAAACATGATTCACCTTTTTCTCCAATCTAATATCCAAGAATTGCAGCTGATTATCTTCCGGTAATTCAAAGGTAAATTTCAGACCAAACCCGCAGTTTTCAAAAGTCTTTAAAATGTCATCCACATGTGCCTTGAAGTCATGGGATTCAACAAAAACAAGATAATCGTCTACATACCGGAAGATTTGTTTTACACGGTTGTCTAAGTTAACTTTAATGCTCCTATCTGCATAGGAAAGAAAGATATTACTAAGTGCCGGAGCCACTTTTGAGCCAATGCACACTCCTGTTTTTTGAACATATAGCCTGCCTTCCCAATCAACAAATGTGGATTTGAGATAAAATGACACAAGCTCCAAAAACGAGCCCACAGAAACGCCACACTTTGAAATGAATGCTTCTTCATCATTATCCTCTACTATACATTTCTTAACACACTGGAGGAGCCTATCATGTGGCAATGAATAGAATAAATCCTGCACATCAATACTAAACATATCACACCCACCAGGATTATTTAGTTTCAGATATTGCACAACCGCCTCGGAATTAGATACAAGAAACGGATCTTCTACTGTCAGTGAACACAATTTACTTTGCAAAAAACTTGAAACGGCATGTTGCCAAGTTCCCCGTTCAGTAACAATGCAACGGAAGGGGATGTCAGTTTTATGAGTTTTGGCAGCAAAAAACACTTCTAAAAAGTTGCCTTTCGCCTTCTTAATGGATGCTTGCAGGCCAACTAAATTCATATCACCTACCAGCCTTAACGCCTCGCTTTTTTGTTTAAGGGCACTGGAACGCACAGGCTTAAAGTTTTTGGCAACTGAATTCCTAGCCTTCTCACGGAAAAGTTTCTCTGGCAGCGTAACGAAATAACCTTCTTTATCCGAGACAACCACGCGAAGTTTTTCGGACGTCAAGAAATCGGTCAAGTGCGCAAAGTCCCACCTTTTGGCCGGCCCTCCGCCACTCTTCTTGAGGGCCTCAACACATTCCACAACGCACCTAGGCTGCTCCTCTTTCCGTGCTTGGCGCGCGATTGACCTTCCAAGAGCCAACTTTTCTTCTTTTCCCAAAGAAGGCTGGACACCGAATTTTGGACCCAACTTTAGAATCTTCTGGAACTTCTCTGGCACCGGCTGATCACCCAGGACCAAGAGCTTTCCTTCGGAGCACGGAGACGCTGTACTGGAGGGAAACCACGGGCGGGCGGTGTACCAAAGGAACTCGGTGTGTTTTTTCGCTTGTTCGCACCACTCATGGAAGTGCCGCACACGATTTTTGTCCTTCCCACACACCACCCAAAGGCAATCCTTGTAGTATCGATGTTGACGCCACCACTCTGAAGATGCAATCCGGCAAATCCTGCGGCTGTGCCCTTTAGATGGGAGGAGGCCACCGCACATAACTTGGACCTCAACTGGGCAAAGAGCACGTCTGGCATGCCACGAAGCTACCCTTGCTTTGAAGGCACAAACTGCAATTAGGGAAGCCAGGGCTGCCTGGTTGTCAAAAGGAGCGGGATTAGGACATAGAAAAGAGCTCAATGTACTAGAAATGAACTGTAGCAAAATGGTGGTTTGAGCTAGTTGGTACATATTCACAATTTCACCAGCGCTGCGACTAGGAACAAGAACAGAGAAGGAAGACAAGGACAAGCGCTACTAACAACTGAAAGTTTATTTGAAAAAAACACAGATTATATGCACACAGATTATATGCACAGATTATATGCACACACAGTTTTTTTCAAATAAACTTTCAGTTGTTAGTAGCGCTTGTCCTTGTCTTCCTTCTCTGTTCTTGTTCCTAGTCGCAGCGCTGGTGAAATTGTGAGTCTGTAATCGTGGGGCAGGTAACACAAGCTGAGTGCCTTGGAGTACGGCCGGCTTTATCTATTCATTTGTCTAGCTTTCTTACGCTCGGTGTGAACAACGATGTATTCATGTGTAAGATCAGGCACCTCAGGGCCCAAGAAATTGCGATGTCATTGAAGAGTTCGAAGCAACGCAGGCTTATTCAAAATAAGCAAAGGTCCAACCTTCTGGCACCAATTAAGGGCGGGCTGCACAACAGGCGCATCTCGCTGCGTGTCAGACACGTTGCATGTGTAGACGAAGACACAAGTGCGTACAACTACGATTAAACTTTCTGACGCAGAGAGATGATAAAGTTTGAACCGAAGCCGTAACAGTGCACAGGTGACGTGTGAGATTAGGCGAATGACATGTCTTGCGACGACAGCAGGAGTTGTGCCCTTTGCGTGGGCAACGAGGCGTGGTGTTTACCCGCCTTGTTTTTTACATCCTGGGAGTTTGTTTATTTATTTATTCGTTGCCGTCTGGGCAGTGCCGATTTGGCGCCGTCGTGACTTCAAAACAGAAGCCGGCATTGCGACTCATTAATGACGAGACAGACGCTGTTTGTCAAGGGTTTCGAGGGTAAGCTTCGTTTCCCTGGTCCCGATGAGTATACGCTAGATCAGCGTCATCTGTCTTGCCGGTTAGTCATAAACGAGTTCTTCCCGTTAGAAAAGAAAGGAGCAGAACTCGTGTCAAATGAGGTGCCAAGCCACAGACGTTCGGCAATTCTCACCAGTTTTAAAGCGACAGCGTTAAGACCCCAGTTTGGCAGAAATTACGGCTTCACTATCGCTGGTCACGTGACAACAAGGTCACGTGACCTTGTTGCGTCGTCACAACCTGCCCACCGGATTGTGAGCAAACTGCCCACCCCGTGACAGGTGCCAGTAAACTTTATGATTGGACGCGAGGCATTGCGCGGGAAGAGAAACCTGGGAATGATAAGCCCCACCGGCTGCTGCACCTGCCATTGCAGAGCAGTGGCGCATAGCTTAATCGCTGAGCCACTGCACCAAGGGTGGTATGAAAACTCCCAGTGATCTATGAATGTAAAGTAGACAATGGTCAATTCCGCATATATGGGCATGAGCCCATGAACACTATAGCGTTATACCCTTAAGTTGGATGCTTAAGTGTACCCTAGACTTTTATTTTTCTGTCTCACGCGTTATACCTTGGTTTTTCTCTTCCTTTTATAAGATTGTTGTGATGCTTCTTTCATAGTTGTATGACGAGTTATACAAGCAGCGTGCATGCGCTATGGTATCAAGGTCCCTTTAGTCCTTCGCTACATGAATGTGTTCCGCGACTCATGCTACTGTACACGAAGTTCGAAGAGGAATCACTCTCGCATACTGGGCACCTACAACCCCTGTCAGAAATTTACTCGGCAAATGGATTGCAGCAACGAGTAGGAATGTGACAATGCTGTAGCCCGCACTAAGCTTCTAAGCTCTGGATGGTTGAATTAATAATAAAAAGATTTTTGGCGCCAAAACAACGCACACAAGAAAGACGACGGCATGCAGAAGATCTAGAAAATAATGAAGTTGAGCGACTGGTGGATCACTGCAGGGCTTCCACCGATTGTATTCCACGGTTCCGCGATGCGAGGATTCTGGGTAGAGGCAGACACCAGACATCGCGTGAAACGTTGGAAGCCTTCTACATCAAGAAAGCGGGTCCAACCTCTGTAAGTGACACATCGGTTTTCTTTTACGATGCTGAGCTGAAGTTTCTATCGCGCCTACTCTGACAAGACTTTTTACTTCCATGTTGCCTTGTTCGCGTACGCATGCGCGGGGTTTTGGAGAGCTATATATGTCGAGTGCTTTCACCATCATTAAACAGTTGGAAGAGAGCGCCCGTGGTGTCGTCGTCTTCCTTGTGTGTTGTTTTGGTTCAAAAATGTTTTTAGTATGTATGATCATCAAATAGCCTGGCTGCTAACTCTTCTAAAGGATCGAATAAAATATTTTCCGGAATCCTCACAAGAGTTGAACCGGTGGTGATGTATGATGCGAAAGAAACAATGCTACCCGGGGATAGACAAGACTCGGTTGCCTGATAGCTTCGATAAAGCCCGCGCTTTTCGTGAATTATTTGGATATTATGTTCCTTCGCGGATCGCTAAGAAGGCTGCTTAAGCGACACACGCGCGTGCGCGCGCGCGCACACACACACACACACACACCACACACACACACACACACACACACACACACACACACACACACACACACACACACACACACACACACACACACACACACACACACACACACACACACACACACACACACACACACACACACACACACACACACACACACACACACACACACACACACACACACACACACACACACACACACACACACACACACACACACACACACACACACACACACACACACACACACACACACACACACACACACACACACACACACACACACACACACACACACACACACACACACACACACACACACACACACACACACACACACACACACACACACACACACACACACACACACACACACACACACACACACACACACACACACACACACACACACACACACACACACACACACACACACACACACACACACACACACACACACACACACACACACACACACACACACACACACACACACACACACACACACACACACACACACACACACACACACACACACACACACACACACGCACGCACGCACGCACACACACACACACACACACACACACACACACACACACACACACACACACACACACACACACACACACACACACACACACACACACACACACACACACACACACACACACACACACACACACACGCACGCACGCACGCACAAAAGTTATAACCGCAGACGCATGCCGGCGCTGACAGTAAATAATCGGCTTTATCTGTTTTTCTTTGCTCTGTAACTTGCCTAGTATCCTATGTGCTTTTTACGTATTCATGAACCTCTTTCTTGGTGTCGCTGCCTGTTATTGCCGGCGACGAAGACGGATTAACATTAAACTTATTGGCCTGTTATTTTTCCATGGGCTATGGTTTTAAGTCAGTTCCAGGTTCATCAGGGCAGCCGGCCACTATTGCTGGCAGTGCTTCATAAAAAGATTGCAGTAGAATTAAAGCGTTTATTCTAGTCATGTCCAATGTTCTTGGAGACAAAATTTTAATATTGGATAATTGTAAGATATTTTCATGAAAATATTGAAGATGATGGTGCATGCTTCTGCTGTGTCGCAAAAACTAACTTTCTTTTTAAAGTTTTTTCCGTCACTCGCATTGAGCAGATAAGAATGCTTAGAAAAGCATGGGGAACGCTTTTTACGATAGAAAAAACGTTAATAGTGATAAAAATGCAAGCTTGCTGACGAGATATCTTTGGATATATTGATTGTTATAGTTAAATCTTAAAATATACGAGAAAAATTGCGTTCATAATCTCTTTCCCGTTTAAGAATGCTTTTGCCCGGAATTTCTGGGTATGATACATGGACTTTCAGTTCACGGTCCCGTTCTCTTTTAATTCTTTTTGAAGAATCTTGTGATTGAAATATTGTCGCACATTCGTATTTTAACTGATAGTTTCGTTCTTTACACTGCCGCGTTTCTAATGCTTTAAAAAAGGGAATGCTGCAACGAGACCGAAAACCTGACTGAAAAACAGAGCTCCAACTGGTGAAAACGAAATTAGCTCAAGCTTAAATACTCGGCTGGAGCTTTAAGTTATGAAGAAATGATGGTAATTATGGAAAGTGTGAAGTGTTTTCGTGCGCTCTATGATGGCCATTGTGACTCGAATGAAACAGCAGAGAAGGCTTTTGTAGCTGAAAAAGAATCTGAATAGTCAAGTTCCTTTTCGCGGTTTTGCTGTTCACTGCAAGAGCAGACATCGGCGACCGTCTTACTACTACTGAACAACAGTCGAAACCGGGGCCAGTTTGGATATACTTGACTAGAAAACAAGTTAAAATGACCACGGACGAGATATCGTGGCCCACGTAACAGGAATTGATTACTACAAGCCCATTTCTTCTTCTCCACTTGTCCAGAAGCCTTCTTGTCTTACCATGGTTGTTTGCGTGAGGCCCGGCGCGGCTATGGCCACACCTGCTTTTTTTCAGCTGTCCTAATCTCCAGCTTCTTGCCTTCGTTTTTTTCTTACTCCCTTTGAAGTTGATGGAGTACGTCTCTCTACCAACGCATGGTCTGTTCCTGTCGTAAGAGGTCCAGTTCCATTATGCAACATTTTCTGTTTTTTTTTTTCATGCTATGCCCCCAAGCTAGCGGGTCCTCGCGCGTCTGACAAACGCTACGTCCGCGGAGGATGTTTTCTGTCCGCAGCCTGACCATATATCATCTTACACCGTGGGAGCAAGCAAGTGTTCTTCGTTCCGAGATTTCGGCTGCTGCAGCGGCCGCATTCATCTGCGTCTTTTTCTTGCTTTGCAAGGCGGTACGAGATCGTTTCCGCCACCAGGGATGCTGAGATGCCATTGTTGGCGTAAGCCTGTCTCGCTGCAGGGCTGACTGCTTGTGCGACTTAGTGCCGTCTGCGGTTTGGCATCGCCTGCTGTCCGGTATCCTCTGCGGCAACACATCTCCGGGAGCAGCCGAGACTCGTGCGCATATGCGTTGTCGGTTACTCAGGAGTGCAGATTCGCTGACTGCTGGTCTGAAGCGGTGATAAATGACTCCGTCCACGGGTCTGGTTTTGCTCCAAAAGCTCGTCTCGGGCGCAAACTTTTTTTTATTGCATATTTACTCCTCGTCGCTTGCTTTTCGATATTATATTAGTTCTCTTATTTCTTATGCTTCATTAATTAAGAAAACATGCACGGTTACGACAAGTGCCTTCACTAGGGGAGAATCTGTTTAAGTGGGTGTTGCCGTCTATCTTGCTTAGTCTTGTCACGCGTCTGCAGATGTCCACCCCGCATTTCAGATATGGTTCACATAGGAGCACCTAAGCTTTACGACATTTTCACTTTGTCGTGCCTGCAAAAATACTGCGAATGCAAAGTGCAGTTAATTATTTTTTGAAGCCTTATGACAGCCTGATGTGGCCGTTTCTGTGTGTGCTTGATGGGATGATAATAAATGATTACAGAACTTTGACAGAATTAAGAAGCTTTGAATAAGTGATAAACCAGCTTCCCAGGAGTAGGATGTAAAACTATCCAGTGACTGAAAAATGAGAAAAATTTGCGTTGAAAAACCTGCCGAATTTTTTAAGATGCGTTCTAGGCATTGAACATATTGCATTACCACTATACAGCATGAACTAAGACAAGGTGCCTACGCTATCGCTTGAGAAGTGCGCATCGACTAGAAAACACATTTCTTACCGGTACAAAGCCATTTCTGTACTGACGACTCGACCTCTGCATCGAACCAGAACCTCTTTTTACTTGTATATACTTAACTGGGTCCTGCTTGTAGAAATCTGCGATTTGTGTCCAAGCATTTTGTTGCCTTGGTTGCAGTGTTGGCTGCTACTGGTAACTAGTGCGGCTTTAAAAGAGTCAAGTGAATATAAATTTGCACGCGAGTTCCCGTGTACGCGCACAGCCGAGATTTCTTTGAAGCGGGTGCCGCATACCTAAATTATGGGCTCCAGTAAGGTGTCGTTCTCAGTGTCCCTATGAATAGAAAAAATGGTAAAAGGTTTTCGTTAAACGTATTTGTTCGCCGGGTATGGTGAACCCCAGGCAGAAAAAAGTCACTATTATGCACACAATTTCTTAATAGAGAGATGCGTAACAATAAACATGCTTTTCAGAGTTGTAGTAAGAATTTTCCGATAAAAATATTGCGATAAACTGGACACATTCAGGCGTTTTTTTATTTGTTGAGAGCTACACTAAGGATTTAATTGAATCATTTGAATTAACGAAAAAACACTAAGAACGCCGACTTAAGCTCACAACAAGCAGCCGAAAACTGCTCTCTTTATGTAACGGTTGCCTCTTCTCCATATCGACAGGAAGATGCCGACGACCCGATACAGAGAAGGTATCTGAGCACCTTTTCCGACTGGGAATGAGAGAGCTATCTACGGCACCAATGTTTAAAGGACATATTTAATGAACAGAGCAAATTGTAAAGAGGAGAGTCATCGCGGCATCCATCCGCGAAAGATCGTGCATTTGTAAATTACAAAGTTTGTGTCCACCGCTCCCTGCATTAAATTTAGAATCTCGTCGCGTGTTCCTCTTCATGCTCCAAGGACCATCCGCGATTTAATTCCTGTCTTGTACCCTAATAATGATTTCAGCTGCGGGGAATCGCACGAAGCCAAGATTTCTGAGCATTTGCACACGCGCTGACTGCAAACGCACGCCCAGAGTTAATTATGACTACGCTGGGAGGGCGGGAAGTTTGTGAACTGTTAAGTCTTCCGACGGAGAAAACTTTCGGGCGAACTCCCCCGAAGCCCTAGCAATGCGTCGTTCTAACTTTCAAAGCTACAGTATTTTTTTCCGCTCTGCTGAACACGTTTTTGAATCGAGCGGTGGCCCGCCGTACCGCCGCTATATGCGGCATCGCACGTGGCAGTGGGAAGCCTTCTATAGCCCGCTGTGTATTACGCTCTCGTGACTTGAAAAGCTCAGTCTTGTGAATCCGCTCAAACTATTTGGAGCGCGCCGTGCCGGTCGTAAAAGGCTTACGTTTGCAGCGGAAAGTATTTTTCAGGGCGAAACAACTCTAGAAAGCTCCTTCTTAGCTCGACGCCAAACCTGCTATACTTATTCGGGTACTTTAACTTGCATGGGTGCTTCCCAGCTACGCCTGTGAGGTTTCGCAACCTTTCAGGGTATGCTTAGTGTGGAAATTCAAATAAAAAAAAACTTGTGCAACGATAAAGATGGGCAGCGGCGGCAGCCGAACCGCTAGCGTATGGCAGGGTACCCGAAGACATCCGGAAAGGCTCGCTTAAAACTAAACGAGGTGGTGAAGCTTGCCTCGTGCTTTCTGTACCACAAGCTTGTCACGTCTGTCAGATAAAGCACTAGCTTGTTCAGCTTCATGGCGTCGTCGCACTGGTTGTGGCCGCTCACCCGCTCGTATGAGGCGAGCAGATCTTACACATCGTAGGTGTCTGATCCGCTGAAGATGTCTGTGTCCCCCACTGTCGGAGAACGCCTTGGCAAACGACAGGCGTAGGAGAAAGGGCGGAAGCTGGCTTGCACCGCTGATTGAGGTTCACAGGGTGGTTCTGCTGCGAAGCTCAAGGATGCACCCAACGCCTCCACCAAGTTGAAAGTGGGCTTACTCACATGAAAATGGCAGCCTGAGCTGAACGCTTTCTCTCCCTCTCCAACCGTCCATGCAATGGTCTTGCGCCTTGCACCTGCGATGTGGCTGGGGCCACTGGTGATCGTCGTTTTTATAAGTTTTCAAATCTGCCCGCTTAATTGGAGGAACGTTTCGTTGAATGCATAATGCTTTCTTTGGTTTTCGATGACTGTTACCGATAACATCGGGCTGTAAAATAAGAGAGGCTTCCAATCCCCCAACGATCCTTATAATTTTCTTCATTACAAATAATGATAATTTATGCTTTGTGACTGCATTACACGTGGTCTTCACGGGCAGCACTTAAAGCTCTGGAACATGGGCTTTAAGGGGACAGCTTTTGGCAATCCCAGGCCAACGCAAACAATGCTCCTGTTTAGTGCTGGTACGTCGAATTTGGATCAGCAGAGTTGTATGGGACACCTTCTGGTTCACTTAGGTGAAACACATGAATAAAAAAAGTATAGCAAAGCCAGGGATTCTCTTTTCGACGATTTGACTTGCGCAGTATTCCAGCCTCTCTTTTTGAACTTTTTGGATCGCAGTACAGTCGCTGGTCGAGCAACAGGAGTCATACCTAAACACCAGGAGGTATCTGCTGTTTGCACAAAGGTTAGCGCAGATCGGTTAGCTCAGTGGTTGTTTCCGCCTTTTTCGACATCGAACACTTCGCTAACTGCAGTAAAAGCTGTGGGCCTGAATTGTATACAACTGTGAAGACCACAATGGGGCGGTTGTTCATTTAAACCGGAAAGCTAGAGTACTTGGTTCTTCGAACACGAAGACATATTATCTAGCGTTAGAATGTCGGTACGCACGTGGTTTGGGTTACAGATGTGTTTGGCTACGTGTTGCTTTTGATTACAATCTATATATGTGTTTGTAAAGATAGTTGATGTCAAGCGTTGATCCAGTCCTTTTCACGTGGGCAATTATGCTTCGCTAGTTTTCCATAACAACGCTAACCGGAGCGCAAAATTATAGGAATGAATCAAAAAAGTCCATCACGGCGTTGTGTATTTCAGCATCAAGACAGTTTTTTGAAGGTTCAAAGATTTTCAGAGATGCTCATTCAAAACTTTATGAACGCAAGAGTCTTGCAATACTGTGTCTTGGCGTACCACATTCGCCCTTGTCGTTTCGCTCTCTCATCACCGTTACAGTGCCTGAACTGTTGTGAATAATAATAATAATAATTTGTTGTTGGGGAAAGGAAATGGCGCAGTATCTGTCTCACATATCGTTGGACACCTGAACCGCGCCGTAAGGGAAAGGTTAAAGGAGGGAGTGAAAGAAGAAAGGAAGGAAGAGGGGCCGTAGTGGAGGGCACCGGAATAATTTCGATCACCTGGGTATCTTTAACGTGCACTGACATCGCACAGCACACGGGCGCCTTAGCGTTTTTTCTCCATAAAAACGCAGCCGCCGCTTTCGGGTTCGAGCCCGGGAACTCCAGATCAGTAGCCGAGTGCTCTAACCACTGAGCCACCGCGGCGGGTAACTGCTGTGAAGTATTTTTTTTCACGCGACTTTTATTCTTTGCTCTCAGCACCAGTCCCACTTTCTGTTTGGCGCTTCAAATGTATTTTGCATCAGTCGATCAAGTTGGCGATTTCAAACATTCATCCCTGTTTGCACGTTTCAGATGCGAACGAACCGCACCCATCATTTTTCCGTGCTTGTTTCTTAGAGCTTCCAAGTGAAGACTGCATTATTTATTGCTCTCAGCCTATGCAAAAAGAAAGTGCAAACTTCATGTGTGTTGATTGCTTCTTTCACCGGTTCATATCAGAAAACGCAAGTAAAGGACAGGCGCCCTTGAGGCTGCAAATTATTTCCACAGGATTTTGTTCTTGTCTACATTCCAAAAGAGCGTCCCTTGTTTGTCGTCTATGGAATGCAACCTCATTTTCTCGGCCGTACTTGAGTCAAGATATTTTAGGCATACAGATCAATTCGATAGAGCCTAGAATATTGATCGATGTTTGGGAACGTTGGCGCGATGTACGGTCGTTTTTTTTTAATTCTTAGATGTTTTCCTGTACAGTTTCAGTGCCCAAAGTTTGTAAGTCCGCACTGATCTAGTTGAAGTACGCCCACTTAGAGACTTATTCCTGTGTCTCATGCTTGACTTAAGTAAACAAAATATTTAAAATCACTAAAGTCACTCCGTATGATGCAGCCACACTCCAGTAATAATTGATAATAACTGGTTTTTGAGGAAAGGAAATGGCGCAGTATCTGTCTCATATATCGTTGGACACCTGAACCGCGCCGTAAGGGAAGGGATAAAGGAGGGAGTGAAAGAAGAAAAGAAGAGAGAGGTGCCGTAGTGGAGGGCTCCGGAATAATTTCGACCACCTGGGGATCTTTAACGTGCACTGACATCGCACAGCACACGGGCGCCTTAGCGTTTTTCCTCCATAAAAACGCAGCCGCCGCGGTCGGGTTCGAACCCGGGAACTCCGGATCAGTAGTCGAGCGCCCTAATCACTGAGCCACCGCAGCGGGTAACAGCAGCCACACTCCAAAAACAATTTTATAAAATTAAGCAGAGCAAGCAATCACACGATTTCAAGCCTAGAGTTTCTCTGCCAATTCACTTTGGTGCGGCAGTATGGCCTAAACTCTGGTTTGTGCATAACTCCTCGTGCATAACCGGCTCGCACTGTGTTTTATGGTAATATTTAAAAGAGTTTAACATCTTAAAGCGACTCAGACAGTGAGGGACGCCGTAGTGAAGGTCTCCGGAATATAATCGACCACCTGGGGTTGTTTAACGTGCAACTGAGGTCGTACGGTGCGCAGGCCTCTAGAATTTCGCCTCCAACGAAATTCGACCGCCGCGGCCGGGGTAGAACCCGCGTCTTTCGGTCAGCAGCCGAGAACCATAACCACTGAGCCCCCGCGGCGGCTAAACTAAAGTAAACTAAACTAAACTAAACTGAACTGTGGTTTCCAATCTGTTGCTTTCGGATTTCGTACTCGCAGATGTGCGAAATTTATTTGAGATTCTTTCGCGAAAAGCAGCGTTCCACGGTTGGAACGACGTAGTATAGTATGGAAGGCAGTAGAGAGAGAACGGGACTATTGGCGGATTGTCGTGGGAGAAAGGCGTACAGTCTGCACGAGAAAATGGCGCAAGACGACGGTCATAAAGAAAACTTCTCCAATTGCTGCTTCGCCAAACCGCCATCTTTATGAGAGGGGCGCTCCCTCACTAGTTTAAAGAACGAGCAAAAAACGAAAAAAGAAGGACCGCACTAGGGTTTCCCACGAACAACCCCGTGTTTAGATTTAGATGAGCACAGCAGCTCATGCGAGCTTTTCATTGAGCGCCGCTTCACAGGTGGCCTTCCACAGTAGCACTAAGGGTCTAATTGGGTCCTTTTTCTCTGGTAATTCACCCCTGATATGCGACACCTCTTTTTGAAGTTAGTACTTTTTATTCGCCTCTTTTACGCACGACAAAATGAATGCAATGGTCGTAATATGAAGAAATTGTAAAGACGGAACATTCTCAGTGCTTGTCTTGGCTTCGGCACTTTTTGCGAGGGGTGCACCGTCGATCAACGAATAAAGGTATTTGATAACTTTGTTTGCTACGTCACTTTGTTAGCTCACATGAAATATATCGTCATCTGCCTAGCCAATTCACTCAGAGGATAGGCGTGCCTTCCTTCCGAGCATAATTTCCCAGGGAGACAGATAACATTACTGCCACATAGAAAGCATTAAGCGTCGAGACTATCCTGCGTCAGAGTAACCAAACCCTTCTCCTCCTTTAGCTAGTCTGAGGCTAGCCAGATTCACCACGCTGAGGCAGAGAGGCATATTTAATAGGGGGACTTAATGAGAAGGTGACAGGAGAAGAGGGAGCGTTCTAAATTAGCGTTGCATTCGGTTCAGTTGGAGCATGCAGAGGAGGAACAACAACGGATAAGGAAAGAAGTTTGAAGCGAAAAGCATCACAAATAAGGCGAATGATTTCAGTGTGAAACTTAATTCACACTGGCCTCTGCCTTGTTCTAAAAGCTTTTTGAGGGAATTGTTTGTAAATGGAAAAGTAATTGTGCGCAAGTAACGTACCGAAAATCCCCGGACATGATTTTTCAAGCGGCGCCTGAAGCGGCGCATAATTCGGTTCATGTCTTCACGGTGCAGCGTTGAGAAACACGGGCTACGCAAAGGCCATTTTCCTTTCCTTTTATTTGGCTGCCTTGGCGTTCTTTAAAATACAAAAAAATTTCGAGACATGGGGTTTATCAACTTTCACTAAGGTTCCATACTTTTCTGTTAGTGTCCGGAATTCTTCCCCGAGAAGTCCCGCTCCAAAATGGGTGTTTTCTTTTTTTGGAAGCCAAGTCTTGGTTTAGTATGGCTTCAAAACAAGTCTTCTATATTTATTTGTTCGAAATCCTCTTAAGCGATTGTTGGTAGGGGTAGGGACCACTTGCATTACGACATTCGGCTTTCGTATTTATATATTCATGTGGCCTCGGTCATCGGCAGTTGCGCGAAAGAGGGATTAGAAAAATTGGAGGACGCTTAAGCCTCGCCTTTAAGAGCGCAACGCCACAGCGTGTTGCAGCGCTGCCAGGCAGTTCACGGACGCCATCGCCTTGTCCGATGTGCAAATCACTCGGAGCCTCTAGCAGACCTCTGAAAAACAACACAGACGCCGCTCCACACTAGCACTCGTAGACGGCCGTGGTTCCATCACAGCTGTTCAAAAACTAGCGACACTACTACGACGCAGGAAGGTCGCTTAGGCGCGCGCCATCAGCCGGACCAGCGTCTTGCATGGCGAAGGGAGGTTTCAGTGGTTGCCACACGATGGCGCTACGACTGCACGCCAAGCACGGAGGAAATTTACCCCAAACGCATGGCACTCGCTCAATTCCGACATCTGTAATTTAAATGATCTTAATTACTCATGTACGCCTCAGCAGAGATCTCAAAGATACGTTTCTAAGAAACCCGCGCATTCACTAGATGCGCCTTTGTGCATGTCCACACGTAGAGCCGTCGTGGCGGAGTGGAAGCGTCCCCGTCTCGAAGGCCGAAGGCCCCGGTTCGGTTCCCGGCCTTGAACCCGGTTCTCTTCATTCATTGAGTGTGCGTGCACTCTGATTTTCACGCAGCCACCGAATATTCCTGACATTCCGTGCCGACAAGTGCTACGACACCGACAGCTTTCCGACCGAACGAGCTGTACTCGCTGTCGCGCTCTTTGACTCCTTGTAGAGTGGCAGTGCTGTGTCCTTCTTAGCAAGAACGGAAAGGAGGACAGCACTGTTGTTCGTTAAGCAGAAGTTTCGTTGGCATCTTCAATGCTAAAGTTTTAATTTCCTCTTTTAGGCCATTCATATCGGTTTGGGTGGAAGAGCAACTGGCTGTTGACTTTTTTCTTTTCTCTGTATGAAAAATTGCCTTACTTAATGCACCGCATGATATTACACGCTTTTTATTCGCAGACTTTAAAAAAAATGCGTGAGATACAAATGCACTAACCTTCGAAGCTCGCAAGCAGTTATTGAATAATTGTTTCCCACCTGGCCGTTCATCAGTTTTTGCTACTTGTGATGATTTACTTTCTTTTTATTTTTTTAGTTGTGCTTCATCTTGTAGCCGTCCGAAACTAATTTCAATGAAACATATTGGTATTTTTGTGGAAATCTTAAGAAAAACATACAACACGCATGACGAATATTTATGGATATTTTGATTTTTCAGACGGACTTCGTGTTTTTGATTACGTACACGTGTGAATGATGCGGTACGTTGTAGTTGTAACATCCCGGGTAGGTGGCGCCGCGAAAGCCTTACACGTCGTCGCGGTACTGCGTGGTAACAAGTAGCTAACGCGTCTATCTGAAGGCCAGCGCGGTGGTTAGGCTAGGTTTGGTTAAGATCAAAGGAAAGGCGCACCGACTTTCGCATTCTGGGTGGACACTTAAATTGCGTTTTCGGGGAACATTGACTTTGAAGAAATGACAGGTGCAGTAACTGTCTCACTTCTCGATGTACCTCAACCTCACCGCGAAAGAAGGGATAAAGGAGAGAGTGAAAGAAGAAAGGAAAAATTAGGTGCCATAGTGGAGGTCTCTCGAATAATTTCCACCACCTGGGGATCTTTTAACCTGCACTGACATCGCAAAGCACACGGGCGCCTTATGCCTTTTGCCTCCACCGAAACGTGGCCGACGCAGCTGGGTTCGAACTCGGGTAATCCGGATCAGTAGCCGAGCGCCATAAAAACTCGGTCATTGCGGCGGGTGCGCTTTCAGGAAATAGGTGACTGATGACGGCAATCAAAACGAGGTAGAGTGAAAGACACGTAGGAATCTACTACGCACGGTCTGTAGGGTGTGGATGGGTGGGTCCAGCCTACTTGGTTTCGTGGAGGGCATGACACATCCATAGTTGTCAGTGTTCGCTGCTGTAGACGTCAGTAAGTGTGGGAGGTGGGGGATGTTTACCTTTTTTTCTGCTTATTACCGTATTCTCCTTGGACTCGCCTTAGCGTGCCACACCGCATAACACTCTTCATAGAAGCCGAAAAAGCTCTGGCCGCCAAGGCTTTGAGCGGCGACATGACTTACACCCACTTCGTCTCCTGTTATCAAAGAACGAAGGTTCGCGGCAGTCTGTTAAACTGCGTTTTTATAAGCATCGGTTAGTAGGCGCTTCTGGCATGGTCGGAAGCCATGATGCCGTCGAAATAGAAATAAAAAACATGAACAAATTTTTTTTCTTCTACGCTTTAAAGACCAATATTTCTTTTCTAACTTTCAGTAAGCCAGCAGGTAAATTGAATGGAGGCTACCTTGTGTGCCGACGGGCGTAAGCTTCTGTTCCCTATACTACCGCTTACATTTTTCGGTGTAGCAAGGGAAACTAAGTCAGAAACTGGCCTAATGTTTTTCATCGCTTCTGCTAAGAACTTGAAGCTCTTTGAACTGATTTGAATGAAAATAAATCTGACTAACTAAACTACAATGATGTGGTCAAAACAAAATTGTGAAAAGATTTCCTTGCGCTCTCATGCAAAAAAAAAAAGGTAAGAAGAGGCGGAAAATGGCACATTTCAGCTAGCAAGACTAGAAATCGTTATAAGGAATTAATTAGCGGAGTCGTGTTTGGAGGGAACTCGAGATGAAATATTGGATTTTTGGCGCACTGCGACTAAGTGTGGTGGCCAAGAAAAAAAAAACGGTTGCAAGGTGCTTAAACGGCACCTGATGCAAGTCTGCACAGCTGGAGCAATTAATTGCTGCAGCTAACGAAAGTCGCTTTACCCCGGCGCTTGGCGCAGATTTTTCTTCAAGCGCATTAGCGGTAAATGGAAAATTTTCTTCTTTAAGTCTGTGGCCCACTGTTAGCGTGGTGTAAGCGAGTAAAGAATACGAAATACAAACAATAGAGAGGAAGCATTAAATTTAGAGCGAAAGAAACTGTTACCTTTGCCTTTGTTGCGCAAGAGTTTTGCTGGAATCTCTTTATTTGCTTGTTCTCAGAGCTAGCGTGTGTGGTTTCGCCATTGTAAGGTTAGGTGTATTTTTATGTGCGAGCGCGAAATTCGAATGCCGATATGAGATTTTCCAGTTCACCACTGGGCTTCGCAGGCCCAAACGCAATTTATACGTACATCGTTATCAACTCCCCACGTTAAACCACTGAGGCGGGGACGTAATGGCACGGGGCTCATCCTTCGCTCTTGAAATTTGTCTCCTTGAGTGAATTCAAAGTACCATGGGCGAAGCGGATGATCAGGGCTTCCTTGGTAAGGTTAGCCTTTCAGAGGGGCGCAATAGTCTGGAATTTCGTTGTTTCTCAACAGAATTACAACACCAAGCACTCCTCTGCTCTTGTGAAAAATAGGATGAAGAAGAGGATGGTGAACCCTATGGAGTGGCCAAGCCGTCCTACTTAGATTGTTTCATTTGAATATATTTGGATAAGCATCGCGCATCATCCGAGGGACAAAAAGGCCCGCAGCGCCGAGCAGAAAGTTGAGAAGCTGATGCAGAAGTGTGGAAACATGAACCAGACGTTCACTGACAGCTTTTTAGATTCCACGCTTCGGCGGAGTTAAGCAATGACCGCCGGAAAAGGCTTGCATGTGAAGTATACTGATGCATTGTTATTGTGAAAAGGCGTTGTCAAAACTGTTGCCTAAGTCGAAAAATAAAAAAAAAAATAGCTTGTAGCTTCACGCAGCGCAGAAAGCAGTTCTTCAGTGAAATTGCGGTTGGAACAAATTGTCGTTTAATAAGATGATAAACACCGGTTAAACTTCTGACATGGCCGTCCCACCAACCTCGTACGCAAGTTTCATTCGGCAAAAGAAGTTAAACTAAAAAAACTGAAATATATTATCTTTTTGTTCACTACTTTATTTGCCGTTAACCTCCCCGCCTTTCATTCTGTATTCTTTCTCTCTTTTCCTCTCTCTCTGTCAGCACGTTTCTTCGTATCATCACGATATTCTAGCGATGATGCTGTAATTATAAAAAAAGCGAAAAATAATGAGAACAGGGTTAAAGTATATAACGTAGAAGGAGGCATTCCAAAAATAAAAAAATCGCTTCATTAATATGGAACCTAGTGGTGCGCTTGAGCAGGTTCGCTCTCTTACATAATGAGTGCCTGCAATAGCTCAAGGGGCTAAAGGGTGCAACGAAAGCAGAAAAACCTGGAATTAAACGCACGCATGCGTCACAGTTTACTGTTTTATGCACGTAACACAAGATCAGCGCTTTCGCCACTTTACCATGTTGTTATTTTCTGCTATTGAACATCGAGAAAAAGTATGTTGAGGACGCTGCTTGCAAGATCGCTTAAGCACCGCGTCTCGTAATTGCCATTAGCGACGCATTAAGAACCCAAGAGCGTGAACGCTCGAAATGGTCTCTGTCATCTGTCCTTGTATATATATTTTGATAATTTTGCTTCTGTATTGTTAAAATAGTGTGACAGGAGTGGTATGAGGTTGTCGACATTTTAATGATGCCTCGGTAGTTTATTTACTCGCAGGTAATTATGCAAACGACCGCATGTCGTTAGCAGGGCTTTTTTTAGCGAAATTTTTTGCCCTAGGGCCTCAATGATGGGTGGTGGTGTGATGAATGATGTAGTAGAAATGAAATGAATGGAAAAAGGTTGGCTCATTTGATGAAGTCCAGTAGAGAACGATGGTGCGGTCCCTGCGTTCAGGCAATGTATCATGTAGGGTTGCTTGGTTAAAGACCTGCTACCACCAGGTGCCGGATCCTTGTAGGCTTGAGAGCTGGGCAGTCCTACAGTAAGTGATGAATGTCGGCCTCAATGTCCTCATGTTTACATATCGGACACCCTGGCCGAGGAAACAATTCTCGGTACTGAGGCCACTGAGAAATAATCTTTGACTTCACTCAGTAAAGAAGAAGGCGCACAGACAAAACACAGTCATGGCATGGTATGGTAAGGTATGGTATGGTATGGTATGGTCCGGTATGGTATGTGGGATTTATAGCGTCTCAAAACAGCACAGAGATAATAAAACGTGAAGTAAATGAGCAATGGGAATTTATTTCGAATGCTTGCGGTTCCTTATCGTGCGCTGATATCATACAATCGACGACGAGAGTTTTTGCATTTGACCTCGTAGAAATGCCTCCTGAAATTCCGCAACATCATATCCTGACTATGATAAATATAAATTAAAAGTCTGCCTTCTTCCGTTGTCTGTTTCTTTTTTTTTGGTCAGTGCAGTAAGCTCATCCACACAAGTGCTCTGGTCAACGCAGCGACAGTCATAAAGGTTAAACAAACTTATCTACACCATCCTAAAGCATGAACATAGCTGCCCACGTATATGTCCGCAGGAAGATGGCTTGATGTGTGATAACAAACCAAATCGTGCGAATTACCCAGCTCTAATTTCTTTCATCTGTGTTCAAAGCAGAACTGCTACAGAAATATCGTCAAAGGAAGCACGGAACGTTGTTTGAATGCGTAGCTATTGTGAAAAGAGTTCCAGCCGACTCAACGTGGTCTGTACTTCTTTGCGCACCTTTTATGCGCACCGTTGCTTATCTTGGCCTTTGTCTCTATTTATTTGGCACTTTTTTGCCGTATGAAAATCGCGCGGACAACGTCACCCTGCTCGGCAGCATGGCGGGGTTTCTTTAACGCAAGGACGCTTGTGGCAATAGTTTCTGGTCGACGTTGCCGTCTCAGAAGGGTTTATGGCTGCTTGTCATCGTGTAGAACTAGTGCTACCAACATGAAACTGCATTTTCTTTTCTGCTGCGGTGCAACTTTAAAACAATCGCGATCGACTGCGTCGTATATAGATCAATGGAGTAGCTGCACAGGCGTGTAGCCGGGAAAGATTGTGGCGAGGAGGAGGAAGAAAAGGTAACAGGGTGCAACCAGATAGATCGAGGTTGGCGGCTGGGGCTGTCACTCTACTCCGGACGCTAAGCAGTGATCGCCTAAGTTGGCCAGGAGATCAAACATGTACGCCCTTCCTCTTAGTCATCAGGTTTATACGAACGCGCCTTTGATTCCCGTTGTTTTTCTACGGAGCAAATAAATTTGAATTGTGCGAACCTGAAGCTCATAAATGTATAAATGCCAACATTATTCGACAAGTGGGGCAAAAAAATGCGAACTTTAGCTTCTCTAATTTCGCAAGTTGGATAAAGAGCTTCAAGTGTGGTCTGAAGCCCGCGAAGTGGAGTTCAGTTTTTATTCACTAACATTATCCTCAGGGTCGAACAGGCACTTTTCAGAGGTGAACCGATGCAAGGGGAAGCAGTAAAAAATCACGAAAGCCATTTCTGCACGTAACATTGTCACTATTCACGCACTGCGAGGTAAGTTTCACACACACAAAAAAAAAATATGGTGACGCAAAAATTTTCAGTACTCATGAGACAGTTTTTATCGAGAATACTTTTTGCTCCTCGAACTGCTGCGATGCCAAGGGGACTGAAATATGAAAGATGTGCCGCATAATTTTTGATTATTAATGCCTTGCATTGTACGCAAGTATTTCTTACGACAGTGGAAGAACAATGCATTAGAACAACATTTGCGCTCAAGAAGGGAATAACAAAAGAATAAAAAATGCATTCGGTGCTTATTAGGGTTATCCGAAAAACCGCGAAAGGGAACAATCGGACTAAGAAATAGAATTAAAAAGGCAGGCGCTAACTCGCAACTGAAGGCAACAACAACTGAAGTTCATTCCTGAAAAAAACGCGTAAAACAGGAACACAAACTGCACAAACGAACGGTTAGTAGTCATGTCTTACACTGATTCGATTCATTACCTGCATAGTTCCTTTGAGGGGATTTCAGTTCTGACCAATCAGTTGAACTGATCAATAAGTTGTTCGGAAATCTCCTTTTTCGCCCTTTCTTTTCTGCAGTGACATCCCAGGCCGCACGAATACGTTGCGAGAGACATTTTTTCACGAAAATTCATTAAAGGACCGAAACATTAGTCGGCATTCACGATCACGTCATCGAAGCCGTCACACACTCATGTGTGCTCGCTTCCCCGTAGGCCTAGCTCTCTGTGCAATAGATCGTTTCGGCACCGACGAGAACCGGGGATATCCTGATGACAACAAAAGCCGGCTATGCATCTGCGGTTGGCTTTAGGGAATAGTCATCATGCATCTATCGCTCATAAAAAAGAAGAAGGAATTAATACTTCTGTTTTATGTTAAGGAGGTCTTAAAACGCGTCTTTTTTTCGTCTGCATTTCCGTTTATGGAAGAGGCCTTCTTTCCTTGAGCACTCGCAGACCACTTTTATACTCTAAAAATACCCGAATATCGCACCTACCCAATTTTGTGGCAAGTTGCCCTGTGAACTGGGTGCATCCTCTTTAAATCACGCATCCCAGGAGCACGAATATTTTGTGACGCGTGCACAGCACTTACAGGCTTCAGGTTTTGTCTCATTAATTTGTGTGCAAAGCCGCGAATCCTTACGCTTTTCATCCTGATGCTGGTGTAACAGACCAATAAGCAGATACAGGACAACTTTCACTGCACCACCGCAAGAAGCCACAATGTCTGAGTACCACTACTGTACTTCCTTTCTCGCTAATCCTATTCTACATTCGGTGAAAAAAGCTAGAAGTACTTTCGAAATCCATGAAATTTGTTTTAGCTTTAGCTCAAGATATCGTTGCCGTTGAACAACCAGGCACGACTAAACTCTTTTAGCCGGCAAGCAGACTCTCAGCTTTCCTTTTGATGTACGTTCAGCAATGAATGAAACGCGAACGAGAAAACTAAAGTGGAAACATAAAAACACCAACATATTAGCTCCTGAAGAGCAAATACAGCGAGGTTGAATACCACTTTTGAAGAAGACCCTTCGCGCTTTCGGAGGGAAATTACCATCTACTAGTATTGGGCTTCCCTTGGCTAAGAGTTTCTGGCTAAGTGTTCGTGGCTCAGTTGTCTTGTTCGCGTTTCATTTCTTGCTGAGATTACATAACTAATCAAATCGAAACACTCAGAAAATTGTCCCTGCTTTCTCTGGTAAGGAAAAAGAAATTATATATTTGACTAACTTGGAGCACTCTTACAGAGAAAGGAGTTGCATAATGGAGAGTTTTACTATAAACAAAAAGGCCTAGCTCCCAATAGACTGAAACCTAAAATGGTGTAAAGACGGTAAGAGTCACCCGTGCCTCGTAATCTTGTTACGGGATGTGGAGTGCGGAGATGGATCAGAAGGAATTACCAATGCAATATGCGCAGTGCTAAAGCTAACAGGAGAAGGTTCTCGAAAGATGGCTAACTAACCTCAAATAAAGGGCGTTTTCCATTTGTTCGCTGCATGGTTAATACTAGCGATTTTCAAGAAATCGACGCCACGCTGCGGCGGCGCTGCGAACTAGTCCAGAATGTCGTTTGCTCCATTGCTTAAGTGGTTCGTCTATACCTGGAGACGCCCTTTTCATAGTTTTGCCTCAAAAATATATTTTGGAAGCGCTGTTACATGAATTTTTCCACGATAGCTAGATAGAATTGCTGTAAAGCGCAACTGGATCAGTTTTCAGGTGCCAGCAATACACAGCGAACATGGGAGCTGGGAGTTTCCACGCCGTAGTAGAACGCTTGCAGGACCGGGACAGCACAGTTTTGTTCTTACACGAGCGTGCATTTCTAAACGCTTGATCTGCCCGGTCTAGAACGGGCCATGCAAATAAGCGACACTATTTGTTAGCGAACATCGCCCAGTAGACAACTAACGGAAGCATTTCAAGCGCAAAGAGCTTTGCGCAGGATTGTTTCTATAATGACAGATCCTATTATGACTTGCGTATAAGCTGATGTGGTGCTTAGTAATCCATAAAGAAGGGGCCGGAAGTAATTTCATTCCAATTCCAGTTTCTGTCTGGGTGTCCTTACTATGCTTAATAGACACTCTGCATTCGGAGGTGGAATGAACCCGGCATTGCAAATGATGAAAAAAAAACTTTTGGTACACCAAACAGAAAAGATAATTTCGATTACTTCTTCCGCCTAGTTTGTGTCGTGTGTCTTTTTGCTTGTCCGCATTTTGTGCCAGAAGCTATGCAGCTTTCACCTCGCTGTAGTCAGCGCCAAGGTGGCTGCTTATATCTGCGCGCACGTTGCCATTCGTCTCCGTGTGTCTCTACGTTGGTTTGCCGGCCAATGAGTTCAACGCGTTGTTGCCGGTTTTCAGGAGCCCAAAAGGGTAAACAAGAGGCCATAGCAACTTGTCAACAAAATAAACACTAGTGAATATTTATTAATAGTAGCTTTATATGGAACGATTAAATTTCCAACGAAGTTGTTACTCCAATGAATGAAGTTAATGTTAATGAATGTTAATGAAGCGGTGCGAATTGCAGCTACCATAAAATGTTCAGTCTTTCTGATGTCTTATACCAGCAGTTTGTTGAACCTAGAACAGCTAAACTGTGCTCATCTGCAAAATGCACAGTATCCTTTATTCACCTTAACATCCGTTCTCTGGCAAAAAAACACGATAAATTTACTCTTTTCATTGATCAGTTTTCTTTCCGATTTAATGTTATCATGCTAACTGAAACTTGGTGCACAACGAGCAACTGTGCGCCTTTGTTACCCGGTTATAATAATTTTTTTATCAATCGAACCGACATGCGTGGTGGCGGCATTGGCATGTACATTTCTGACAGTTTATCAAGTGAGAAGGTGTCCCAGTTTACCGATATCACCAAACATTATGAAGCACTTTGTTTGCAACAAGAGAGCACTCTTTTCGCTGTCGTATACCGACCTCCTTCAGGCGATGTTAAAAGATTCATGGACTTTGTGGATAACCTACTCGAATATGCATCCTTCGAACGATTGCGGCTAGTTCTTGGTGGAGATTTTAATATTAATGTTACTGCAGGTAATACCTCTTCTACTGAACTGAACAACAAACTTGCAGCCTGTGGGTTTCAAAACGTCATTAAAACACCAACGCACGTCACATCAACAACTTCATCGGTTTTGGACCTATTGATTACGAACAGCAACACACCAGTAACCGCAGCCGGAACCGTCAATTGCAGCCTCAGTGATCATTGTCCTGTTTTTATGGCTTATTCAGACGTCGCTGTGCGTCGCAAACCTTCTCGTTCAAAGTTCATTTTTCAATCTATAAATGACACCAGTATCGATGATTTCAGGAATAAAATTATTAGCACTGACTGGTCTGAGGTTTTTGCAGAAAGTACTGCAGATAAAGCATACGACACTTTTATGACTATTTTTTCTGCCCATTACAAGGCATGCTTCAAACTTAAATCTGTTAGGCAGCGTCGATCGATAAGAAAACCTTGGATCGGCATCGAGCAGGTAAAAATGATTGAAGATAAAAATAAGCTTTTCGCCCTGTTCTTAAAAACGCGTAAGCCTTCCATATTAGCAGAGTTCAAGAAACTACGCAATCGAATCACATCAGAACTAAGGAAAGCCAAAGTGCAGTACTTTCAGCAGCTGATTCAGAATGCCTCGACATCTCGTCCTGATCGGATCTGGAAGATTGTGAACGACGCACTCGGCCTGCGTACAGCTGCGCCTAATCAGTTTCAGATGACTGTCCAAGGTCAACTGCTTACTGAGGGTGCTCTAGCAGAGCATTTCAACACCCACTACATAACTGCCATGACTAACAATGCTGCTCCTTCTGTAACGTCTTGCGCCCTTGACGACAACCTCTTGAACACTGTTTTTATGGTGCCAACTAGTACAGCTGAGGTTTACAACATATTTACGTCACTAAAGAACAGTAAAAGCCTTGACATAGATAATATCCAGGTCCGACCGGTCAAATACGTCCTCGACGTCATCTGTCCAGCCCTCGTACACATTTATAACCTTGCTTTGGAGACTGTTTTTTTTCCACTAAACATGAAACGCGCAAAAGTTTCAGTTATATATAAAGGCGGCGACAAAAATGATGCTGCCAACTACCGACCAGTGTCAGTTCTCCCAGTGTTTTCAAAAGGTCTTGAAAAAGTTATTCTGTCTCGTCTCGACCCCTTTTTTACCAAGCATAAACTTCTTTCTGAATGTCAGCATGGGTTCAGAAAAGGGTGCTCTACCGAGTCCGCCCTTTTGATTCAAAAGGAATTGATACTCAAAAACATGGATGCGAATAAACTGACGCTTGGGGTGTTTGTAGATTATAGCAAAGCTTTCGACTGCCTCAACCATACTGTTCTCCTTAATAAACTGTATCACTATGGCATTCGGGGCGTACCCCACTCACTATTAAAGTCGTACCTTGCAACACGCATGCAATCTGTAGTTATCGATGGCAGTCTGTCGTCCTTTAAAGAAATACCATGCGGCGTCCCTCAAGGCAGCGTTTTGGGACCGTTTTTGTTCAATATCTATGTTAACGATGTGGTTCGTATTGATAAGCATGTCAAGTTTGTTTTGTACGCTGATGATACCAGCTTGTTTTTCACATCAGATAATAGTTCTCACCTACTGCATACCGCTAATGAAACTATCTGCAAATTGCTTGATTGGTCGAGCAAAAACTGTTTAAGGATAAATCCTAAAAAATCAAAAGCCATTCTGTTTGCTTCAAAAAACAAACCAGTAAGTTTGATTGGCGAGCTCCGCTTGGGCAGCTCTACAATCGATATAGTCAAAGAGCACAAGGTTTTAGGAGTGGTACTATCGCACCGTATGACTTGGGATGCGCATATACAGCAACTGGTGAAAAAACTCTCTTCCGCTGTTGGCTTAATACGTCGATCTCGAGATATTTTTCCAACTAACATTAAACTTCAAGTTTTTCACTCCGTATTTCGGTCCCACATTAACTACTGCACGTTAATTTGGGCCACGACTACTAAAAAAACATAACTATACTACATAGGCTCGAAAAGAAAGCTGTTCGTTGCATCGCTAATGTTTCGTACTTTCACAACACTCATGACCTCTTTACTCAGTTCAAGTTGGTCATTATACATCAGATTTACGATTACCGTCTACTATACCTGCTGTACTTCTCTAGTGTATCTTACCAGCAGTTCCTGAAGGAGCTGTGTACTCTTACTTTGCAAACTCGCACATATCGAACCAGGTCGTCTGAGGAATGGTTTGTACCGCGGCCACGCACTAATTATCTTCTGCAAACATTAACGTACAACGTACCATTTCTATTAAACAAGATTAAAACGCAATTTTCTGGTTCCATTGCCCTAACGCGCACCGCATTGCGCAGCATGTTTGTTTCTGGGCAATTTTCTAAGACTGTTTTATGATTTTGAGTGGTAATTGTGAAATTGGGCATACAGAGTGAGTGTGTGTTTGTGTTTGCCTTCTCATCGGGATCTCACATGTCAAACTCTTTATGGTACTAATTTTTATTCGTTTGTTGCGTAGTTTGATTGTAGTGCACATTGTTCTTTTGTGGCATAGTTAAGTTGATGAATGAAGTCCGTGTATTCCATTACAATATTCACTTGCATTTTAACTATTGTACTCAGTAAGTAGGACAATGTATGTAGTCTGTTGCACATTTCATTTGTATTTGAATTATTGAAGTGCATATGAAGTCGCTGCTGCCAAAATGGTTCCCTGACCTAGTCAAGCTGTCCTCACAGCTTTTTGTCACGGAAGCCATCAACATTGTATCAATGTTGAAATAAATTTTTTGATTTGATTTGATTTTTTGAATGCAATTCTTTGCATTACTAAATCATGCGATCAGTAAAACAATTGATTACATGACGCGTTGAAGTAAAAGGAAATACTCTGATGTGGTTGCAGCAGTTAATTTACTGCCATGTCGGCCTCTGGTGTCGCAAACAGTCACATCGATAATGCAGCTGTTGAACGTAAGCGCGTACCAGCAAGATAAGAAATTTTGTCCTACTGGAATAATGCGAACACATCGACTTACGATGGGTACAAGGGCGAAGGCTGTAATTATTAGAAGCAAAACAAAGTTGGCAAGGCTGTGCGGCGCACGAACAGACCGAAACACGCAGCGCATCGAAGATGGATAACTATTCGGCCCTGGAATGCCTACAAGACCTGCTGCCATGTTTCGTGCAAGACATAAACAAAGGCTGCATGCCCGATGCACCTAAACGAGGAAAAATCGTGCCGTCAACGTCTGGTCCTTGCATCAAAGTCACAGGTCAGTGCTCCCATTGACTGCTCGTTTTTCACGTTAGGTTAGAGCCCACTCATGCGAAACCGCCCTCGCGGCCAGGGCAAATCCTTCTTAGGAAAGGAAGACGCTAACCTAAACATATTCCTTCGCAACACTGTTGCCCAGTAGCTCGGGAAGAGAAAGGGATGTGACCTAGCACTACTGGGAAATTTGATTACAAGTTACTTCGTAGCATTCACCGCTGATGTGTAGCGTCGTTTGGGACTTTCTTTTTTTCATCTTATTACCTCTCAGTTGATGAAAAGAATATGGCGCAATTGCGAGCAAAGCGAAGAAAACCATTTTGTTGGCTCTTTCACTATTATTGTGCGTGAAAATAGCTTGTGAGGCGCATGTCTGATGCATCGAACTGCTTTGCCGCGTGGTGAAACATGACAGAGGCAGACAGAGAGCGACGAACTCTTTATAATGTTTCTCAATATTTTTCTGTTATAAATATTACGCAAAGCACGGCTTGCTAAGACATGAAGACCCACAAACGCGGCTCTGTTGAGCACTGAGCCGTATATTTATGTTTATATGTTTTGAAGTGTCTTGAAATCAGAGTATATTTCCTAATTTATTCACGCTCGATGTTTCCGCATCGTCGATGCGCGACACTGTATCATTGCTATCATAAAACCTATAGCTTAATATTGCTTTAGAGAAAGCATGAAATTATCATATATGTCAGTTGACGTAACCTTTATTCAGGAACATCCATTTTTATTTCACCATTTCGCGTGAAGTTGTGGGATCTTCTTCACTGATTGGGATAAATGGCTCTCTAACGACACGACAATGATTTCAGTTCCCGCAGAATATTTGTTTGCCTCATGGCTTAGTACGACCAATTTGATTTGATTAGGCATGCCGCCAAAGACACAGATACAAACGCTTGATTAAACATTGCGATGTCACCGGGTCTTGAAGTACGGAATCATTTACGACATCGGCGAAGCTGGAAGTCTATAAGGGTGCGCAGGAGTCTCATCATCGCCCCCAAGAAACTTGGTAGCTTCATAGGGGCCCTAAGTGACCAAAGTATACTGCTAGAAAGCAGACTCTGTGCATAGATTTTCGAACTTGCGTGAATGCATTCCTGACTAATGCTTGTCATGACTGGACTCAGCACCCACCGAGACTGTTGTCGATATTTTGGGCAGATATGTATCATGGAGTTTCCACGCTTCAGAATAAATTCGATAATTGTATTCCTGTTAGATTCACCGTTGTTGTTCTCTCATAATAATAATAATAATTGATTTTTGGGAAAGGAAATGGCGCAGTATCTGTCTCATATATCGTTGGACACCTGAATCATGCCGTAAGGGAAGGGATAAAGGAAGGGGTGAAAGAAAGAAGGAAAAAAGAGGTGCCGTAGTGGAGGGCTCCGGAATAATTTCGACCACCTGGGTATCTTTAACGTGCACCGACATCGCACAGCACACGGGCGCCTTACCGTTTTTCCCCCATAAAAACGCAGCCTCCGTGATCGGGTTCGAACTCGGGAACTCCGGATCAGTAGCCGAGCGCCTTAACCACTGAGCCACCGCGGCGGGTGCTCTGTCACACCTCGATTTGGAATTCAGATGTTTTCTGTGTTCTTGAACTTTAAAAAAAATTCTGTATTTTGCACTTTCATTTCAATCACTTTATACTGCGTTGAAAATGTGAGTAATTTCTTCAGCTTACTTTATAACCTCATGTCTGCCCTTTCCCCCAAGTTTGCAATGCGAAAGCTCTGAGGTTTAAATCAGCTAAATGAAAGTGTCCCCATATAAAATGTCCTTGAACGACGTTTTAGAACATACGGTCTCAAAACGCACCCACTTAGACTTAAAGGGATACAAACACAGCGTGTTTAGATGTCCGTTATTTTTTGCCTTGAAAAAAGCCTACCAACCCAGTGACCATGAAAACCAGCCCGAAACACCAGGGCGTAGGGTAAACAGTTCATTGGAAACAATTTTTTTGCCCGTAGTTTTGGCCTCATAGTTTTGTCATCACTGAAGTGTACATCAACGTCAAGGTCGACCGTCCAAACTAGACTTCCACATTATTAATCTTAATTACGTCAGCGTCGCCGGCAAGCGCCGGCTATTCGTTTGAAAAAGAAAAAAAATACGCTACGTGTGGTCACGCAATATCATTGGGGCGAGTGCGCCCTGACGTCACTTGAAGCAGTTGCAAGTGCCGAGTGGGATCTCGGACAACCTTCAGGAATATATTAAATTATATTGCACTCAATGCCTCTAACTGAAATCCTCTTTACGACCATGAAATAAATCACATCGTTTGTGTTCCAGTTTGAAATTTTGTCTCTACCCCTTTCTGTGTCTGCTTTACTATGAATGGCACTGCTGGCTCAGAAATTGTGCTCTACGCTTTCCTTCATGTTCCAAACCGTCACCATTGCCCGCCAGCTTCCTCATTCACTTGTGAGTTCAATTTTTTTCCCACGATTTCAAACATGTGTTGCTATCTTACTTGCAGTGCCAGTCTATAGATGATCGTACGTGACCTCGAATGGAAGCAAACTCGTCGCTTTAAAGGTAAGTCAGACCAAACTTTTTCACCAAAGAATATTGCCGCGTCAAAGCATAAATAAAAAGAAACGGCTCCTTTTTTTTTTCAACACGAAACAGACCTAACGAGTAGATTAGCAAGGCTGAGCTTACCCTGCAGTCTTGCATTTTCTAGCGGCACAGGCTATAAATTTGGAGTACTTCAGCTCGTTATGCGTAAGAGGAGCCCAAAATGCGGTCACATCTACTGCCGCGCCCAAAACCTGATTATGGGAGCATTAAGTCACCAGAGCCTGCTTAGCGCGTTGGAGTCCATTATTGGCTCTAACAAAACACGCTTGAAGCTGCGGGGCTTAAGTTTATCAAGTAGTTCCTGGAATCAGTGGCGGAAATAAGATGGAACGAACCACTCAGATATTCAAATTCATAAACTCTGGCTGCATAATTTTCGTTGCACTTTTTTCTCGCACACAGCAAAAGAAATGAAAAAGACACGTAAGTAGTGAAAGCCCAAAAAACTTCTCTCGAAAGAGTGAAAAACTAGATCTAAGTACTCTCATCGAAGCCACTGGCTAGAGAACATCTTAAGAGAAAATAATCGAGATATATTCAAGGAAATTTTTAAGAGGTATAACAGGGTGGAGTGTTGATTAGTTTTAAGGCATGTTTTTTATGTTAAGTGCTTGTGGATAAAGTGACGTGTATGACCTTCAGTGCATTTTCCAAGCAACATTGCTCAAATACTTGAACGACCCCTTCACCCTGGAATATACGGTTGGCTGTTAGGTAGATGCAAAGCATCTTTACACATTTCTAACACCGATACTGTTGTAGAGAGTAGCGGATGCACCATCAAAGCCCACAAATGCTGACCGATGCACTGGTTGATCACTGGGTCACTAATATCTCAAAGAACGCAATGAGAACGGAATCGCCAAATACGTGTGGAACTGGCGCTGCGCATTAAGGATTTGTACGGGCATTCTTTCTGTTGCTATAGCACACAAACCACAACTGATGGCCAGTTACGAATGGTACCGCTTAATCGATACCGTGATCAACAAAGCGTTCATAGGCGGTCAGCCACTTATTCTGGTCGCGTTCTTTTACCCTCGAATGAGCCCGTATTTATCGTGGTGCGTATATCACTGAGTGATTAGGCTGTTACTAGAGACATGTCCTGCCTCGGTGGTGCCGGCCATTACAGCATTTTTGCCGCAGTTAATATAAGGACTGAGTAAGAGATTGATTTCTACTGCACGCCTTGGGATTAAATCACAAGAGTGAAGAGCGACTTAGGTATGAAGAATAGAAGCCACCACCCAGACATCGATTTGCATAACCGATGAGGACAGAGCAGATAACGGAAGGGGAAAGGGGGCTCGTTATGACATACGTGGCGGAAGCCAACAGTCAACGAAAGCAAGGAGCATTCGGGATGTTTTTTGCTTTTGTGTTTAATTTTTGGTGTGCATAATGGGCGATTTAAGGGGAAAATATTTTAAAGGTAATTGATTAGAAAGCAAAATAAAAAATAAAGCAAAGGTTTAACGCCGCTAAACTTAATTAGCCAAAATAAAAGCTTAAAAGTTAAGCATGGTAAAGCTTGGCTAGACCTTGTTACTGCTCACACTGCTATCTTTCCTTTAGCTGTTTTGCAGAGACTAATCGTTCACCTTAAACGGCTTCGCAGAATGCTCGCGCGGAGCTCGCGGGTAAAAAATCTTCGAGGATGCCGGCGTACCATTGATTAGTTCAGTTTTGAAGAAAAACATGTCATTGACTCAAAGCAGCTTGTCTCGGGCTGGTTGATGAAATGGCACCCAGAATTCTGTTCGGGCATATAGTATTTAGGCGTTTTTTTTGGTCCGGGGTTTTGGGGACAGAGGGGGGGGGGGCAGCTGGAAAAAGATTTCGCTGCGGCGAAATTTGAGCTCAGAGCTGTGGCCCTCTTGACAGAGAGAGCGGTTCACGCTGCCCACTATAGGCCAGTTGTTTTGGCCCGTGTCATTTCAATAGTCGTCACAGTGTTCGAAGACGGAATTTAGCCCGCTCCTGCAAAGTGCCGCGGGATCACCGAGTCATCGGAGAATTCCAAGGATTTCGAAACCATTACCATCGCCACACGGAGGGAAGTGGTAGAAACGGGGGAAGGTCTTGGCCTGCCAAGAACATCATCATAATCCTTAATTATTAGCTGCAATTATTCCTGTTTTCCCGCAGAATCATTGTCGTCGTTTGCTGTTAATGTAGAATATCTGATCAATATTCTCGACTTGCCCGGGCTCACAAAGATGCACTATTATCATCGTCATCATCGTCGCCATCATCTCGAGGGTCAACGGCATGTGTCGTTGCATGATCGTTTCAATATGTCACTGACACATCAGAACTGGCGCGTTTATCTGCTGGACAATCCTAATGTCGTTAATGTGGACCGAGCTGTGGGCACTCTTTTTAATGCGTCATGCGCGCATGTGTAGTAATGTGGAATCCATATGAACCTTTAAATGGGGGTGGGTGGGGACCTGATATGACTTGAAATTACATCGTTGTCACATGACGATGTGTGACGTCACACTACATCGTCGTAATGTGACTAGGTTTGACGTCATATTGCATCTCTGTCACGTGACCTGATATTTTGTCGCACTCATATGATGTCACCCCAAATACTAATTAAATTAGTCTTAGCTTTGCCTAATTGCATTATTAAGCATTGGTTTGGAATGTTGATCAGTGTATGTTAATGAGCAATAATTAATGATGTGACGTCATTATCTTCGTCACATGACTCGTCGGCCAATGATGTCACACGGTTCCGTTTCTTGCGGACACTTTGCGGATACGACATTGAAACTAAGACATCTAATGCTTTCTCATTAATAAAAGAAGCCGCTCGCTTCTACATAGACATAAATACAACGCGCCTGTGTTGGTGTACTACAGTCGCAGCTTGTTTTCGAAGGCAGCATACAGAGGAGTGAAAAGAGCGTTTGCTCGGTGGCAAAACTTTCATCTGCGCTGAGTGCTCTCGCTGTGTCGGATAGAGCTAAAAAAATCGAAATATACTGATATGCGTCTGCGCACCCGTCAAATTGGAAAGCACATCGGCCGACCAGTTTCTTTCCATTCGCTTTTCTCAAGTCTAAGAAGAGTATCGTGAATACTCCCCCCCCTCCTCCCCGGCCTTCGCAATTTCTGGTAGATGGCGTAGAAGGTCTGTGTTTGCCCCTTGCCGTTTCTTACGTGAATAAGCGAGATGCTTCCAATAAGAACAAGTATACGAGAAGCAGTTGCCGAATATTGACACTGATAAGCTTACAATTAGTGAAGTGAACAATAAAAAAGTACCCTCCGACGTACTGGTAACCGCGTAAGGGACACTCCTATCTGCAGGCCATAAACTCTCCGAGGGTTCATTCCTGATTATAAGCTTCTCCTATTGCGTTCACATCAATAGTGTGTGTACACACCTTATTAAATAATACCATTATCATTTTGGCTTTCTTGTCTCACAGGATTCTCAGCATTGTTTTTAACTCAAAAATTTCTTAATCCTTTTTTGTTTTTGTTTGTTTTCTGAGGTCGAGCAGCCGACCTCAATCTCAAAATTTGAAGCTGATGTGAGGTTAAGTGAGGTCGCCAGTGCCCTCGGGAAAAGAGAGGTGAGGGCGTCTCAGGAAACCTTAACCTCAATTGATGAGGTTGAGGTTGAGTGAGGTCGGCAATTTTTTTTTTTCAGGTTGAGGTGGGGTAAAAAAATTTGAGGTCAAATGCCCCACTCTGCTTCTTTGTTTTGGTGACTCTTGGCTTCCGCAATGAGAACAGTCTACGCGCAGGGTTCTCTCCATGTCTCATCTATTTGTCCCATATATAAAGAAGCACAAAGACGCTCGCCAACAACGTAGCAAAAAAAAAATTGATCACGTTCGCAATCACAGCAATAAAATATTCCGCGGGCGCTTCCATATTTCAAGGAAACTGCTTCACAAATGCGCCACCATATGCTCTTGCGCAAGTGCCTGTCCACATTAGAGTGGCATTTTTCTAAATTCCATCTTCGTCGCCTGTGTCAGTTTGAACTTGGAGTTCTTGTATTGCATGAGCTTTGCTTACGACTGTTGCTCAATACCTGCGGAGAAGGAAGCGACATGACCGAGTACTACATGCACATTTGATTACGGGCTGCCTTGTAAGATTCACCGCTGATGTCTAGCCTCGCTTGGGCCTTCCTTTCCTCATTTTTCTGCCTCTCAGTTCATGAAGAGAACATGGCGCAATAGGGGCTGAAGAAAAAATAACCTCGTTGCAGGCTCTCTTCTTATTCTTGTGCTTCCTAATAGTAGTTGATAAAGCGCACGTCTGGTGAATCCAACTATTTTGCCGCATAGTGAAACCTGATAAAGGCTGATAGAGAGCAATGAACTCTTTGGACTCTTTCTGAGCATTTTTCTGTTATATATTATGCAAAACGGGGCTTGCCAAGCCGTGAAGGTATATTTACAATCAGCAACCATATATATATATATATATATATATATATATATATATATATATATATATATATATAATATATATATATATATATATATATATATATATATATATATATATATATATATATATATATATATATATAGTTTGTATATTGTGAACGCTCTCACGAGCCAAATTTTGCTTCTCAATTGATCATACTCAATGTTTATCTCTACGTCGCTGGGAAAAATTTCACAGGAGCAGCCCTATTTGCTTCACTAGAAGTGTCAGCTTCTGTGATTGAGATAAATCGTTCTCGAATGACACGGCAATGATTTCAATCTGCGCAGAATATTTGTTTGCTGTGTCGCTTAGTGCTACAGGTTCTATGTGATTAGGCATTGCGCCCGAGACGCTGACGTGCAGGCTTGGTTAAACGTTCTGAGGGCACAGGGTCTTGAAGTATGGAATCTCTTACGGCAGCTTGCGAAACTCAAAATTTCAGGAGGTTAAGATGAGCTCCATCCACAGCCCCAAGAAACTTAGTAGGGTTCATAACCGGCGTAAGTGCCCAGGGTATACTTCCATAAACATGACGCGGTGGCTCAGTGGTTAGGACGCTCGGCTCCTGAGCCGGAGTTCCCGGGCCCGAATCCACCCCTGGCGGCTGCGTCTCCATAGGGGCGAAACGATAAAGGCGCCCGTGTGCTGTGCGATGTCAGTGCACGTTAAAGATCCCCAGGTGGTCGAAATTATTCCGGAGCCCTCCACTACACCTCTTTCTTCCTTTACCCTTCCCTTACTTCGCCGCGGTGGCTCATTGGCTATGGCGCTCGGCTGCTGACCCTAAAGACACGGGATCAATCCCGGCTATGACGGCCGAATTTCGATGGAGGAGGAATTCTAGAAGCCCCTGCACTGTGCGATGCAGTGCACGTTATTGAATCCCAGATGGTCGAAATTTCCGGAACCCTTCACTACGGCGTTCCTCATAGCCTGAATCGCTTTGGGACGTTAAACCCCGGTAAACCATAAACCATAAACATTACGGCGTGGTTCAGGCATATGGCGCCATTTCCTTTCCTCAAAACCAGTTTTCATTTTCAGTACTTCTATAAAGCAGACCATGACACCCAACAACTTTTGAACAACCCTGCACTAAGGTTTTGAACTTGCGTGAATATATTCCTGCATAAAATTTGTACAACTGAAGACATCTCTCGCAGAGACAGTTCCAGATATTCCGACGAAATATGTATCCGTTAACAGCAGTTGCTCTGACGGATCAGCGATAAGTTCCGCCGTCAACAACGTTAATTCCGCCTCGTGCGGTAGAAGCCCATTTGTGGCCCTTCTTTTCTCAAGCTGGGGTAAAAGACCTATTTCCCAAGCATTTCACCCTAAATAAGCCGAGCACCAGACCAGGGGAAAGCTTGTGCCCATTGTATAACCGGTGGGTACCCGGCGGCAGTGGGGATCGAACCCCGCACCTCCCGCATGCGAGCCGGATGCTCAACCACTTAATTAAGGTGATTATTGCGTTCCCCAAGTTTTATAAACGTTCCTATATATTTAGTTTCTATTTGAATCGCATTTTTTATACTGCGCTTGAACTGTGAGACATTTATTTAGTTGTTTCAATAACAATGTGCCCCCCCCCCCCCCCCCCGCATCAACTATGCATTCCGAAAGCCTTCAGGCTAAACAAAGTTAAATAAGAGTTTCGCCGTCCAAAGTGTCTGTCAACGACACACTTTTTTATCTATATGTGACGGACTTAATTGATTGCCACTACTCGCTCAAGATATGTCGCCAGGCGCTTTGCTTTATGTTTCAATCTGTGACCAGCAACAGCCAGATACCGCATTCACTCGTGAGCTACTATTTTTCTCACGTTTTCAGTCATGTGCGACAATTTAGCCTGCAGTGGAAGTCCATATGTGATCGCACGTCACCTCGATTGAGCAAAACAGCAGGGTTCTAAAGGTTAATCAGATAAAAATTTTTACAAAAGAGAACACTGCCGCGTGAAAGCGCGAAAAAGAAATGATAACTTCTTTTCAAGCGCAAAACAAAACCGATGAGTAGATTAGCAAGACTTATCTTAACGTGGTTTCGCGTTTTAAAGCGGCACATGCAATCAACTTGGCGTACTTGAGCTCGTTATGCATAAAAGGAACCCATAACGGGGTCACGTCTACTGCCGTGCCTGAAACCTGATTATGCGAGCATTAAGTCACCAGAGCCTCCTACTAAGCGCTTTAGAGTTCATTATTGGCTGTAACACTACATGCTTGAAGCTTCGGGGCTTCATTGTGTTCCAAAAATAGTTCGTGCTTTGAATACTGCAGCGAAGTACGCCGGAACTCATGGACGGGAATAAAATGGAAGCCGCCACATAGATATTCAAATTCATAGATCTTCGTGCCAAAGTTCTTGTTGCTCTCTTTTCTCACTGCCATAACAAAAAAGACACGTGAAAGTGAAAGCATGAAAGCCTACAGAGACTATCCCACAACAACTCTATATGATGATCGCATCTCTAATTATGTGCATGTGGCCGGTGTAGGGCACTGTCAGTGATGACTGTGTGTCTGAGGACAGCACAATTACTATTGTAGTCACGCCGTGTGCAGCCTTGTGCAAGCGTCGAGGTGTTTTGCGTTATGCAACGCATTTGTGAATGCTTTTATAGCTGCTGCTAGGTTTGACAGTCCGAAAGGTCCACTTGACTTTTATAAAAAATACAGAGAATCTTTACTACATTCAATTCTGCGCGAAATTACCGGTTGGTGCTTCGTAGATGAGGATGATGATTGGGCAGTGCCGCTGGACGGAGCAGATGGAAGTTGATGAAGACGATGCTCTTCAATGCACAGCGCGAGAGTGTGGTGCAGTTTAACACGAGGCGTGTTGGGTTGCGGCGATAGCCTCCCTACTTTTATGCAATGAAGAAACAAATTGCGGCGGTAGCCTGGTGGTCCCGCGCTGCGGCCTTTGAAGCTGGTCTGTTCACACAGGCGCGGTTGTGACCCCGAGTCCTGGATACTGATGTAATTTATTGTTCTGCCTCTTTCTTTTCTATGCTCGCGAGGTGCACATACAAAATGCGATTTTGCTGGGCTTGAACCTCTGGATTAGAGTTTTCGCATTAATACTTCCTAATTGCAGGGGTGCCTCCAAGTGCGCTGTTACCATAAACAAGATCGTGATCTCTTAGAGAGGGTGCGTCGGGAAGAAAACTTGTGTTGCACGTGCTTTGGTTATGTATTGCAAAAATTCCAATTGCGAACAATCTTGCTTTTTATGTCTACTAGCACAGCATTTAATAATGGAAAGCCCAGACTGTTTTATTTGAAGCAGCTCTAAAAACACTATTGCAGCTGTATATTCTTTTAAAATATGTCGCTGTCAATAAAGAAGACTAAGTTACTTTCATTTCTAGAGATACTCATTGCATATGTTTTAGAACAAATTTGAGGCGACGCATCTAAACGCCGCTGCATTTGACATGTGCTTGAAAATAACTAGAACAAAAATTCTTTGGAACCCAGTCCACTATCTATAGACAACGAGCTACACTAAAAATACCACTTCTGCAATTAACCGGCATAGGTGGCAAGGTTTAGCGGCGCTTACTAGCAGCTGTATCGCGGTTCGCCAGAGTGGGAATTACGGACACTGCTGCGTGTTCATAAAATAATGTTGCAGTAACACGTGTGTGCGTGGCTAAGAAATTCTTTAAATACATGCTGAAGACGTTTCCCTTGCAGTGATCCTGGCAGACGACTTGAGGAGACTGTGCAGAGCCTTTTATTTATTTTTATTTATTTATGGATACTGCAGCCCTTTCTGGGCTATGCGGGAGTGGGTATACAAGTATAAGGCGCCAGTAACTTACAACACCAAAGAACATAGACAAGCAAACACCACGAGCATGCAACACCAAACACGCGCGCAGACATTCATATAATACACTAACTAGCTTCAGTGTGGTTGAGAAACCTAATAAGTGGAAATGCGCGGTTGAAGCCAGAAAGCGAGTTCTAATCAGCTATTGATGCAGGGGAAAAATTGTATTTAAATATGTTGGTCCGCGCCTAGAAAGGTGCAATGTTTAGCGGGCGGTAGCCGCTCGATGAGGTCGATCGAGCTAGCGTTAGGCAAGTCTTTCGCGAGAGGAGATAATGAGAATTGATAATGCGACGCAAAAACTTCGAGCCAGTGTGGTGACGTTGTGAGAGAGAGTTAAATTTACTACAAAAAAGTGCGGAAGAGGGAGAAAAAGGGCGGTCATATCACCGAAAGATGAAGCGAACTGTGCCTCAAGTTTATTGATTTGAGTTGCGAGATCGGGCTCCAGATCCCAGACGCATATCCAAGAAGAATACGGACTACAGATATTGACATGATAAGTTTTGTTTCTTTAGATTTTTTAAGGCTTTACCGCGATTTGAATCAATGCGTTCATACCATGTCATGTTTTTCGTAAAGGTACTCCAAGGTACTTGAAATTAGGAACTCTGTTTTAGCAATGACCCGTTTAATGAGTAATTGATGATTGAAGACTGAAGGAGGCTGTTTGTTAGTGAAAGTGAAGACATTTTTCTTTAAGTTTAATAAACTCCTGGGAAAATAGCGCGAAATACGAGGACAGCAAAGAGAGGAAACAACAGGACCAGCGCTAACTCACAACTAAAGGTTTATTCACAGGAAGCAAAAAAATATAAAGAGGGCAAACAGTCAAGAATAAACCTTTAGTTGTGAGTTAGCGTTGGTCCCGCTGTTTCCTTTCTTTGCTGTTCTCGTCTTTTGCGTTATTTTCAAAGAAGTATGTATCACCAACTCTCCCGTCTTGCCATCGTGTTAATAGACTCATCTGCCACTTGTACCAAGCACAGAACTTTCAGGAGTCAGTAAGGAGATTGTGATACTGATACTTGTTAATGGGTGAATACATTACGAAATCTTCAACGTAGAGGCGGATCTGAGATGTGATATTGCATGGAAGGTCATTTTTATAAATGAAAAAGAGAAGTGAGTCAATAACAGAGCCTTGGGAAACTGCAGAAGTTGCATTGATGACAGAGTATTCGGCGTTGTTAAAGAAAGCGAACTGTGAGCGTTGAGTGAGGAAACTGGAAATCCGATCAACCAGGCGAGCGATGTCATCAAGACGCCCACGGTGACATAGAAGACGCTCGCAAACGATACATCACGAAAGATACAGATTAGGCTGCAATATTTTACGCACCAAGCTGCGAACAATTCATTCGCTGTTATGTGTTTAGCACTCTCATTTACCGTTTCTTCGTTACGGCTTGACTAGAGTGGTCAGGAATGAATGTTCATAAATTTTTTATTTCATGGTCGAAATCTCAAAGGCGCTTACTGCAGAAGCCCTTTGGAGCAAACGAAACATGTAAACACCTGCGCACACTTAATGTGCATGCGAACAAAGCTAATATCAGTAGTAACATGCACACTGTTAATAGGAGACTAGTGTCCGAGTTGCGCTGATGCAATGTTCTACACTATTATTATCTTTGTTGAGTGTTGATGCCTAACGAAATAGGGTTTCTTGACTTGTTGTGTTGCAATCACGACGTGCGTTCCTTGAAGTGAGTGGAAAAAGCTCCACAGGTTTTTCACTATTCTTTCGTGACAATATTCATTAGTTTTGGGTGATTATCACTGTTCTTCAAACCGTACTGCCTGGTCTTCCTTTTTTATCTTAATTTATTTTACATATCCTTCTCTTGCCCTTATGCTCTAGAAGAAGCTAGATGAAGTGGAATTTCTGCCTTTTGAAGGACTTGTATCTTTCCTATGATCGTGTCCCCGTCAGGATAAACTTCATGCTTTTTCACATTTTCTCATTGCTGATCTATGAAAGGCAAAGTGTTCTCTAGTCCAACTTTCCAGTCTGTAACGACGCTCGCCCCGTAGGAAGGGTGCAAAGTCATACATACATACATGCATATGTACGTCCATACATACGTGCGTATGTACGTACGTACGTACGTACGTACGTACGTACGTACGTGCATACATACATACATACATACATACATACATACATACATACATACATACATACATACATACATACATACATACATACATACATACATACATAAATACATACATACATACATACATACATACATTCATACATACATACATACATTCATACATACATTCATACATACATACATACATACATACATACATACATACATACATACATACATACATACATACATACATACATACATACATACATGTTTTATTTTCCATAAAGAAGTGGATGGAGGCGGAGGGAAATCAATTAGGGCCTACAATTCTGATATAAATGTAAGTTCGGAGTGCTCTATCAAGACCTAATCAATATCTTCATCCGTCACCTTTCACTACTGTCCTCACTGTACAAAAAAAGTGCGCACATGAGATTGCAAATTAATGTGTAGCTCAAGAAATTACAAAACGCATAGAATGAACTTACGCTCTTTGAATTGAAAAAAAAAGCGTAATAAAATTTAGGGCTGAAGAAAAAGTTCATACCACACTACCTATTATTTTTCCCAGTTTATTAAAGATCGGCCGGAACTTTGAAACAAAGAGGCAAGAAAGATTACTCTTGCACGACATCCGTGACATCGCTAGAGTCTCGAAGAGAAAATCAAAACACGTATCAAAAACTCAATTCTAAACAAACAGCAAAGAGAATAATGAGATTTTAAGGCTGCCAAAATCACTCAAGGCAATCGCGATACATAAACGTAATGGATGAAGATGCTTCGACGAGGTCCTGGCTAGCTAGCGCCACGAAAAATAAACCAGGATAAGAGAGTCATGCAGTGTGTTCATTTGTCCGCCGCACACTGCACGTGAACCATCCTTCTGCTGAGGTGTTTCCTTCACGTGGTATCATTGTCGCGTCCGAGAAATGCAGTGCCGCAGAGCGAATGTAAGTGAAGCCCAGATCTCTGTCACGAAAGCCCCGAGGAAATAAGGAACTTCTCACATGAGGCTGATTACTCAGAACGTTTGTCCCTGACGTCCCAGCGCCCTGCGTTTCCCCTAGAAAAACGCTTCAGGCAATTGCAGCACCTGCTATGAACTTTCATGCGTTGCTAATACGATGCAGTGCAGTAGAAGGTGTGCGAAAATAACAGGCTCACTTTAACGCGTAAAAGATAGTAGTTACCAAAATTTGGTCTTCTGTAATGTGCTAACCTGTCACCTCATAAATATATAGCGCAGAACATTTATTTGTTGTCTTCAGTTTGAGTTCCTCTAAAAATTGTTTTGACTTCAGCGCTGGGCTGCTAAGCATGAAGTTCTGTGTTCGGTATCAGGTATGGCTGCCATACTTAGATGGATGAGACGATCAAGAATAGTCTGAAGTTCTCGAGTATGGCACAGATTTTTCCCAGTGCACAACTTGAGTTCACATAAATCCTTTAACCGAATAAGATTATCCGCGTACATATTCCAGAGCAGGCAACGAATATAAAGAGGGCCATCCGCCATCGGGGAACACTATGATCCGGTGCACGGTACCAGTGTGGTTTGGCAGCAGAAACCAACTCTCGCTTCCACACTGCTGCACTTTTTTAGCAAAAGCTATTGTACAAACTTTCGCTGCATTATCGCGGAAGCATTTCAATGGCACACGGCTACTCAAGGATGCCCCGAGGCTTTCTGGCGGCGACGCATGTCACTGCAGCGATAAAGCGAAGACGTGAACCCACGAGAGAGAATGTCTTTGAGTCTACTACAATCTCACCTTGACTGTAAATTATCAGAAAAACGCCCGCTTGTACCTCTGCCGAGTTTTTTTTTTCCGGAAGGAGAGCCTGGGGGTCGACTTCGCTTAGACCAACACCGACCCGTCGCTCGAGGCGGTTTCTTTGCAGCTTCAGTTTGGAAGCTGGAGCCATTACGGTCAATCAGTGGGATACTGACGGGAAGTGAGAGGGTCCCGGCAGGAAATGACACTTGCGGTGTTGAAGTGGAGAGTGGTGACACATGCGTGTGGGCCAAGGAAATTGCTCTGACAAGGTGGACAAAAAAGTAACCGTTGAAAACATAAGAATACATAAATGCAGTGGATTCCAAGAAGCGGACGACTTTGTTTTTTTTTCATTTTCAGTGTCCTTGGTTCACACATAAAATTAGGTTTCTGAACGAAACGTTGCATAGCACTCATGCTAGTTATATAGTCACGCTGATTAGGTGTGGACCGTGAGAACCACGAAGTGCACAGGCATAACGGGCGTAGAAATGATAAAATTGAACAAGAAATGTTTCCGATTATACCAGTCTTCCGTTCTGCCTTTAATATTAATCAGCGCGTGTATAAAATACCGCTACTGGCCAGATATTTAGCAATATGATGCAAGCATCGAGCAAACGGTCGCACAGCACCATATGACGAATCGAATCAGCTAAACTGGAGGGAATAATCGCGTGCGTACAAGGCGCATGCTTTTTTGAAGCTTGTTTCACACCTCCACTTAGTCATACGTTTCTCTACGGCCGACCGATTGTTGCATGCTCATGTAATATTTTTTTTAAAATTGGCCGGGTGTCTTTTCTCGCGCATGTGCACAATTTTTTATTTTGACGCGGTGCGGACAGGGGTGATGATGAGACCAGGTTGTCGGCAGGTGAGGGTCTATTAGCTGTCTATATAAATTTTGTAAGGCAGTTTCTTCTTCTTCGAGCAAGGAACTTTGTTACCCGAAAAGCTGCTTCTTTATCCCCCACCCCCCTGCTTGTTTACCCCCCCTCCCCCGCCGCCCATCCCCCTCAATCCGAGACTGGCCGTCAAGAGTTCCTGACTTGTCAGCGCCCGACTCACTCGTCGATCACGAAGCCAAGGAAAACGAAGAAAACTTAAGACGACCGCTAGTGCCAAGCATTCTTTCGCGAGCCAGCAAGACGGCCTGTGACCGCCCGACGCCGGTTCCTGCTTTACAGTGCTGTACGGCTTTGGTGCGACAGAAAAAACGGTCGCATGAACTGGCTTTTTTATAAGCACGGAATAAAAAAAATACAAAAGTAAAACAGCCACCCTTCCGGGTTGTACGCCTTTATCCGACGGTCATAAATGCGATATTAGCCTTTCGTTTTTTTTTTTGAGGGGGGGGGGGCGATTCATTTTCGCTTCGTATTTTGACAGCTTCGAGCGGTCTGGCGACAGTCCGAAGAACACTCTATTACCGTTTACGATCCTCGAAGCTATAAAAACTGTTTTTTATAGTGTGCTTGTGCTTCCCGCCCTAACACTTCCTTCGGGAAGTGTTTTCAGGCGCGCTGAAAGGAACCAGAGTTCTTCGTAAACATGCGCCGGCAAGTGAAAGTCTGCCCGCCAGACAGTGCACACAGCCACAGGCTCTGCCTTATAAAATACACAGAAAGGAGCGAATGAAAAAAAAAGAGAATGAGTGAGAACGAAGAATTTCGAATATTTTCTTTTTTGTTTTGCAGTGGTTTAGCAGGCGACTGTCGATAGACGAGGCGATGCTAGGTCTTAGTATATGTCCCGCTAAGGCCTCTTCTTGCTCGCTTGAAACGTTAATGCGCAGTCGTAAATGGACTGATTACTCTGAACCTGTGAGCTCCCAGCAATTGCGTTTCTTTTCAGCGCACCTCGAGAAGTAAATTATAAACTGTGGGGTTTAACGTTCCGCAGCGAAACATGGGCTATGAATGACGCGGTAGTGGAAGGCTTCGGATTAATTTAGACCACCACAGGTTCTTGAACATGAGATGACAACGCACAGCACACGTGCACCTTCTGCGTCTCACTACACACCGAAACCCTGCCGCCGCAACAAGGATTGAACACGGGTCTACCGGCTCAGACGCCGAGCGCCCTAACCAGTGAGCCACCGCGGCAAGTCAGCCGCTTTCACGCTAAAGAAAAATGAAAGGACAGATGACTTGGCGGAATCGTTCGCACACGTCTGGCGATAACATCATTGAATTTGTTAAAAAAGTCTTATTAGCTTTGTAGCAGGCTCAAAAACGAGTTTATGAATCAAGGTAGCCTAACCTACCTATTTGTGAGCATGCCCAACAATCTTGAACAAAAATTTTGAAAATTGAAAAATTGCAAGGTAATGTTATGTGAATATTAAAGGTAATGGTCCATTATTCTGATGTGTAGCAGAATTTTTTTTTAATTTTATCCATCGGTCGCATAGAGCAGTCACGACTGCCATTGAAAACCAATGGGGAACTCTTTCGACGTTAACATGAACGTCAATAGCAAAAAAAATGCAAGCCTATCAAAGCGAGATCTACATATATGTTGATTCTTATTGTGAATTTTTACAATCTTTAAAATAAATGCGTTGTTAAACGCTTCACCATTCAAAAATGCTTTAGTCACGAATTGTCGGGTATAGATAACATGAAAGACGCAAGACATGAGGCGACCAGCATTTTTGCTTCTGTTTACATTTCGTGGCGCAAGAAATTGATCTTGCTGAATGAGTGTCAAATGGAGAAGATGAGAGTACGAAAGCTGCAGCTGTGTTTGTTCTAAATTCTGTTTTTGCCTGTCCAATAACGACCAACAAAAAATCTTCATGTACCTGTGGACTTTCAATCTATAACCTTGTTTTCAAATCACAACTCTCTAAGGCGAGGAAGTATAGCGTACGTCCTGTTGTTCTGTTGCTATTTAGCTTTGTTTTTTTCTTAATACCAACACCATGACGCCCACCACCAACCAGCGTGCGAGCAGATGGAAACGAAAACAATACATTTGAAGCAAACGAACACCATAGCAATTGAACGTTAGCAACGTTTAAGCTAAAATGGCACTACATCAATACTGTCAATAGTATTTGCGTTCACCCATTGAATCCCATTCCTCTCTTTTGACAGAGAAGAATGTTTAAAAGAATAAATGAAAGCACGGTATTGTATGATAGCTTACTTATTGCTAAAAGAATAGTTTCTTGGAGATAGGAGAAAGAAATATTATTTATCAGTCTGCATTCCATTGAATATTTATTTGTTTCTTTTATTGCTTGTTTATTTAGCATACTCCCGAAGCTAAATAGGATTAAACCGGGGAGTGTTTACATCATAAATATCAGAACATAATGAGGCTTTTAATTAATAGTGGGATAGTTGGAATAGTTACTTGTTCACACAATATTAGCTTTAAAAAGACGCAATACTGGAGGCTGCTTTCACAATGGTCCATGAATATGTTTCTTTATTTTTTCTTCGCTGGAAAGATCCTACAAACATAAGGATTATCCCAAAGCTAGCCTTAACTAGCCCTTTGTATGCAGTGAATCTCACTTGTGCTCCGACGGCTGACAGTTCTCTCCGGATGCCCCGGAGTACCTTACGAGCGTTACAACCTAAGCCTTGAATGTTTTGGTTCCAGCTGAATTTTGGTGCAATATCTGATTCACACTTTGTTCAGATGGGCAGGTTTGTGGCCTCTTGTTTGTATGAGCAATTAATAAAAATCGCGAAGGTCGGCACATCTGCTTGTGCAGTGCAATATAGGCTTGCTTTTCTAGAGGAACGGCGCAGGTATTTCGTAGTACCTAATATTCAGGCAAATCTTGGAGACGCCCGAAACACAGAATATGGAAGACAACGAGAAACTGTAACGGTATATCCACTTATAAATAAAGAAAGAAACACGCATTCAGCTGTCCTAAACCTTCCCTCCCCTTTGGCATTCGTAATTTTTTATGAAATTGTAAAGATTTTGAATTGATTCCTTAACATTAAAAAAAATGGTCCAGGGATCCTTATGTATGTGTGTGCCTTCCACTCATTGAGTACGTATTATATTATGATGAAGACAGTGAATTTTTAATGGCGCAATAATATCTGCGGCCAAAGAGCGCCTTTGCACAAGGTATTTTTCGTTTTGCTCAAGGTAGGGTCAAGGTCCCATTTCCCAATCATTTCACCCTGATTAAGCCGAGTACCAGGCCAGGGGAAGCTTGTATCCATTGTATCACCGGTGTGTATCCGGAGGCACTGGGGATCGAACCCCGCACCTCCCGCATGTGAGGCGGATGCTCAACCACTAGGCTAACGCTTTTTTTTCTTTATTGCCGACTTCAGCACGTCATTTAAAAATCAATCCACGCGAACAACACAATACAGATGCTAAAACTACGTCACCCGCACTTGGGGTTAAGTAAACACATTAAAATTCGCGCATGTATAACAAAGCTTCTATTCTCGGAAGCCACTAAGGCACTGGGTCTTGTATCTTGTGGCCTTCAATAGCTCTGCCAACAGATTCACGAAAATTCTCTCTTATCAGCCTCGCGTCAATGTCCGCATGTCTGACTGCCATCCTGGATCGCCAAATACTGTGCAGGCCCAATATCATGATCATGTCGAAAGGAACCCCATCTTCATTGTCAACAGGCAAAAATCTGATTCCGAAAGCATCCACCGGTAAGTCTTTTTTAATCGTGCGTTGTAGAATGTCCCAAAAGAAAAAGGCTTCCCAGCAATCTAAGAAGACATGTTCAATAGTTTCCGGCTTTCGGCATATGAAACAACGATTTCACCATGGTACAAAAAAACCCTTTTCTTCTAGATACGTCTTGACTTCAAGAGTGTTCGTATGGAGCATAAAAAAGAAACTTTTAACTCCACCTGGTACAGCCAAGCTTTTCACTCGTTTTAGAACTCTCTGCCATGAACCTGCAACACTAGGCCACCACTGCGGTCTCCTATAATGTTATGGTCTAAAAATGCGTGCCAAGAAAATGAGAACGATTTCGGCTTTGGTTCAGGGTGAAATGGAGTGGCGAGCTGAAGAAATTGCTTGAATCACATAGCTGCGGCTAGATAAAAGCAGGAATATTTAAATGTCATGGACGAAGGACTTTTTTCTGCAGGGGCCTTAGATCGGGTGAAGAAGATGGTGACGATAGTGGTTATGACGGTGAGTGCCTTCTTCATGAATTTCTACACGGTACTCGGCCGACACGGTACGGCTACAGGTTATTGTTTTTTTTAATGGTCGGGAAACAGTCTGGCCATGTTCACTTGATGCTAGTGCTTTTCTGGCAGTAGTAGATCTTTATACCAGTGATCAATGGTTCGCGATCTGAACTGTTCAGGCGCTTAGACTCGTCACGGAAAGAGCGACATGAAGCGAAATACATGCAGGTACTTGTCGGCGCGGAAACAGAATTCAAGCAGCGACTCAATATCAAATAAGATGTGTCAACGAGGAATCAATTCATTTCCATTGTAAGCGAGTTATAAGATTGGTCGCACCATGCTGAGGCATTTGTGCTCGCTTATTTTAAAGAAGAATGCACCTCGCGTTTTATTTACCTTTCTTGAGAGGCAAATAATCCTTGTGAACACCAGTGGTATGTCAAAGAAGTACGTTGCGGTTTTAGGTACAAGTTGAAACTGCATTCAGTTACATTATGACTCGATATCCACATTAAGAACTGCTGTGGAGCTTCCTTTAGGCATAGAATACAAAATAACGGTTCCGTGGCGGCGCTGGGTTCTTTATGATGCATGCTCATATTAACAACACGTATAACAAGCTTTTCATGAATCTCACGTCTTCCAGTCAACTGACACTGAAACGAAAAGAAGGTTCTCGTTTAAGTCAGCACGGCTCACTGCGTGCTTGTGCTCTCATGTCTCGCACACGCCACAACGCATCTGTGCTTAGGAGCCCGTGAGATCGTTCCTTCGCTCTTGTTTCTGGCGTCGAGAGCGTCGCTGATCGCGTTCTGCTGCGCTGTACCCCTCTTATAACCATCGGGGTAAAGCTTGTCAGGACGCGCTTCAGCTGGGGACTGCCGACCGATGGCGGGCAGCAAACGGCAGGCGCAAACCAATGAGGCCCATACTCCTACTCAGGCGCGTGAAGTAGTGGGGATGGATATGTATTGGTAACGCGGAAACAACGGCGACCGATAGGGCTCGCTGCGCGAGTCACCTGAACGGAACTCTGCCGAATGCGTCCTACACGCAGAAAATACGAAACACGACCGCTGCCACCGGGTGCCCACCAACACGAAAAGGATGAGTTCGATCTACGACCATGTCTCGGTGATTTGGAGTGACGCGCATCAGCAGTTATCGGTCAGCTCACGCAACGACAAGGGCTGGTATAAAAAGGAAAACGAAAAGAACGAATCGGTTCCGTCGTCCCCTTTGTTCGGTTATTTCACCATGGAAGCCGCATGGGGCACTCTCGCCGGACTAGTAGGCATCCTCGTTCACAGCATTGTGCCATATTGCCTAAACTGGCAAAAAAATGCCATCTATGATGCTGATGATCTTTTTGTCAATTATGCAAGGGCAGCTTCAGCAAACAGCGTCATCGGTAACGCGTTTTTGGCCTGCTCTAGGTGAAGTTAGACAAATTTTCCGCAATAATCCCCCCCCCCCCCCCCCCTCCCGCGAAAGAGAAAGTCGAACACCAAGTCAGGGGGAAAGTTGTTCGCATTAAAAACAACCTGCGGGCGATCACTGGGTGGCACCAGAGGTCGAAACATCCGCCTTTGTCATACGATGTGGAGGCTAATACCATTCGGCCACCGCTGTGATAAATGCGGTTGAGGTGGCAGTAGGAGTTGGGGTATTTGGAGGCAATATGTGATAAAGAAGTTTGCATCCATCACACACGCAAAAAAAAAAAACGGTTGCAGGAACAACACATACAACGCCGGTGTGCATTGTCGTGTACATGTACATGTTCCTTCCGTTCCCCTCCGGCTCTTTGCACTCTGAAAATTTCGTTTCCAGGTGCGCTTATGACTTGAAGCGCAGGGGTGTCGAAATGTAGCGGAGCTCTCGAGAAAGCGTCATCTCAGATTATGTCGTCCAGGTAAAGAGGGCGCATTTATAGAAAAAAAGGTTATGCAGATTGCGGAGGCGATGCAGGTATTTTTTACTTATTCGTTCTGCGCAGTGACCAGAAGTACATGCATTTAGCTTGTTTGTCTCGTGTGCTGAAGCGCATGCTTTTTTCTTGGCAGTGTCGCAGTGGTGTGTTTCCTCCCGGATTGAGCATCAGGGATTGTATTTGCTGCCTGTTTGCATTTGGTTGCAAAAATCAGTAAATGCCTCTTTTAAATTGTTCTCACCTAGGCTATCTCGGACCTGGTCATGGCCCTCATTTCTTCAAGATAACGTGCTAAGTTATTGCCACTTTGAGTTGCCACAAGACAACTAAGCCGCTGTTCTAACGATATTTGAACGCAGAACGTCACGCTATACGAAGCAGAGATCGTACCAATAAACCATCAGTAACTGGCTGTGCACTGGCGTGGTGTCGACATTTGGGTAGTGATCGACGTGAGTAATCGTTCTAGTAATCGGTGAAGTATGCGTATTTGTTGTTTGGAAACACGCATTTCTGGCCCCTTGTCGTAATGATCCTTAAGTATTCGCGTTGTCTGCATCCGACAAATTGATAATATAACACAAATTATGGAATCAGCACCAAAAGAAAAACAAAAAGAACACTCAAGTGAGCCGCATGAATAATTTTAGAAACATTTTTGAGTGCGTTACATAAAGTGCTGAAAAGTTGGAACCCTTTACCCGAACCGCGTGAACACTTTTATCAATTTCGTGCATCACGATTTGTAAAACATGAAAGAGTCTGCGGCTTTTCTGCTTGTTTATTGTTTTTTCCTGCTTGGAATTAGGTTCAGCATTAAAAACGAGACGGCGGGTTAAAATAACGTAGGGACTGAAAACAACAACAAAAAAAGCTGATGTGGACTTATACACGCCTTCAGATAGCTGTTAGTGTTTTATATAATAAGAATGACTTCAATAGTGCATGAAAACAACACGCACGCCATCGAATCTGTCCTCTTCAAGGAAAAATAAGAACGGAAAGAGACCAAACGGGCCTGCCGGGAATAGCCGTTAGCAGATGGCACACGATGTGAAAACCATGTATGAAAAGAATCAAAGATATACAAAAGCTGTGGAGACTAATCTGCGAACGTAGAAACAAAAGTTGTTTCAGCATCACAGAGTAGCAGAACCGGGGCTCGCTGTCGAAGCAGCAAAATTACCATAATGTGACAAGGTCTCCAGGGTACTCGTTGTCGGAGGAAGAAACGAGTTTACGAGGACACGCAGAGTTTGAACAAGCGTCATAGACGAAAAGGTTTATATGGGCTGGCAGCTGTCGTCAGTATTCTGATTGTCATTCAGTTGTGGCTAAAGAAAAAAAGAAGATATAACAATCTTAGCATTGCGGTAAGAGCCAGTGACAGGTTCAGGGGTTCTCAAAGCTTTTATTCACTCTTCTTCTTCAGAAATGTATATGTTTTCTGTAGGAAAACAGAGCAGTGTCAAAGGCTTGTGATTGCAAAGAGAACAGAAATTGTTTGAAAAAAAAAAGTATCTGAAATTTAGGCTCTATAGCTGCCTTCAAGATAATATTTCGTAGGAGGAATTTCATTGAAAGGATTGAGGTAATATTAGAGAAGTCCTATTAGGTTCCTGTTTTTCCTGCTATGACTCATAGTTTACACCTCCAGAGTGATTCCGACCTAATCTGGAGTGTTCGGTTGAACGCGTTTAAAAAGATGCTTGTTTGAGACAAAGAGCCTATTTTGGTCGATCGCAGCGGGGTGCTGTCACAGGCTTTTAACAAGGTTTAACTACATCGAAATAGCTCAAGCTCCCAGAGGCAAATATAAAGTACGACATCTAGATAATTGAGCAAGGCTCCTTATGCAATGCCGCTCTGAAATTAAATATTTTATAGAAAGCAAGAAAGTTAGAAATGTGTTATAAGAAACTGTGAAACACGTTCCAACAGGGAACAGTAAAACCAGTGCCAACTCATTATAACGAATGTGATGGGGATTCGCCCATTTTACGCAGATGTGGTTGACCCGGTACACAATCTGAGTACGGGAGGGCTTTAGCAGAGCTGTTAGATCCATTCTGTATTGCCATCACCGCGTTTTGGTGTATTCGATCTGCAGAGGCTGATACGTTGGCTCTAATCTCCGGATTACGTCCCAGGGTGTGCTGGGCATCTACTGTCCATATGTGACCGGTGTGATCCGTGAATGCGCTTTACATTTCGGGAGCCTCATTTTCTCGCGGGATCTTTGTTATTTTGCTTCTTTTACTAACTGGCTTTCCTTTTTAGCTGTGTGACAGAGGATCGTGTTTTATTTTGTCGCGTTCATGACTAGCTTCGCCACAGTTATAATGACACAACTGAATATGTGTGGCGCCGGAAATAATTGGCTTCCATCATTAAATTAGCTTCTGAGAGCATTTTTCCCTGTCCAATGGACATAATACGTCGTCGAACACAGGGAATTTTGCTGGTGCACAGGCTGTCATTACAAGGAAGGTAATGCAAGTTGAGTGCCCCAAAATACATTGCGCTTTACCTGCTCATTTATCCGCATTTTCTTATCTGCACTGTGAATATGAATGTGCACGAGTGTTAAGCTTAGAGCGCAGGCCCAAGAAAATACGGTCACATAGTCACTCAGGCTTGTTTAGGACGACCCTTCCGGTACCAACAAACACCGTCTTGCTTGGCAGACGCATCTCGCTACGTGACTGACACGCCGGATGCGCAAACGAGAAAACAAGCACGTCGGTATGACTAAGAGAGGAGGAAAAGTTAAAAAAGTCACAGCGTTGAAGAAGCAAAGGACCGCATCAGAGGAGTGTCCTGACTAGGCCTCCTGCAGAAGTGTCGTGCGCTGTGCGTGAACATTTCTTGTCTTCCAAGCTGGATGCAGGCTACGTGACCAGCGTGTGTGGTTACTTTCACATTTGTGCCTGTCTGGCCGTTGCCGGATGAGCACCGGTAGGGCTGTAGAACAGAAGCCGCATTTGGGCTATAGAGGACGTGAATGGTGCGGCCTGTCGAGGTTTCGGAAGCGAATTTTTTTTTTACTTTCTTTCAAGGAGTATATGTATGGTATCAGGAGTACATGTGTATGAATCTGTATGCTGTGACAAGCGTTGCTGCTGTTCAATCTTTCGTTCTTTGCATTTCCTTAATTAAAGGTCACTCGTGGTGTCACTTTATCGTTCACCCAGTCTTGTGCGCTGTGATTTCTTCAATTATGGATGCTACACCAACTGTGAGTTAGGCATGGATGACTTCTGGATGCTCGACACGGATGAAACGGCAAGCGTGTTAAATTAAGTGCTAGGCTACATATGTTCGCACAATTTTTTATGCTTTGATTGTTTTTCTCGCTCTTTTATTATAGAATTTCTTGGTCTTCTTTTTATGGCACTTTTTGTCTTCCGTGTGTCGCTGCGTTGCATTCGAGCTTTTCCTATACGTGGACGTGCAGTTCGGATCCCATGTCGCTTCATGCTTCGACATAGGCATTCTTTCTCCCTCACGTACTTCCATGAGCGAAGGTCGGAGGTGCACCCCAACCGTATTTTTCTCAGCACATCCGTGCACGTATAAAATTTTGCAAGACAGGTCAACTCAGTGGGCTCAAAAATCAAGTTGTGGTTCTCTCTCTTCTAGCACCCATTGAGCGGCTAAGCTCCGGAAAGTTGAATAAAAATCTTTCCTTCAGTTTCGAGAGATCTGGAGCACTGCGGATGTGTCAGAAGGCAGCGCCGCCCGGCCCAGAAGCGGATGTGGCAGCCTGATTTCTTTGACAAAAACCATACCTTTCATGCAGAATTCAGAGAGCTTCTTTAGCCGAGGCTCGGCAAAGTCACAGTTATGGTTTACAGTACAATTTTTCATTCTTACAGCACAAACATTATATCGAAGGTCAAATTATGTCATCATGCACTAATTTTCGCATATCTTGTTTGAAGTGCGTGGTTTGTTGTCTAACACCTACAAATACGTCTCAAAAGAATCCATTGGAAAGCTACAAATGCAAATGCGAAGACACACTCTGGGGCTAACAATGAATCATTGGGGGTATCTGTTTGTAGTCTTTGATGTGACCTGTCATCTTCGTCTTTGTGCCGCTTTCATTGTTACAGAACTCTTTCCGGATCCGCCTGATGCAGACTGTTGCAAAGAAGACGCATTAGTATTAAACATTGTTGCCTGATACCATGTGACAACTTTTGTTTGTCAAGAGGTCTTTCCCGGTTTACCAGCTTCACAAGTCTGCTTTTTAAGCAAAGTTGCATTCATTCATTCATTAATTCACGCAGAATTTAAGAGGTCTCCTCAGTACTTCGTATTGCTGTTAGCGCCCTCCTTTCGTTTCCAATATTTGAGAAGAATATGTTACCTGAAATACTGTTGCGATTTTTTTTCGCTTATGGTTGCGTTCTTTAAACTGGCGAAATTTTACCGCTGAAAAGCAAATATTACTGGGGAAGATGGCTACATATGACAGAAAAATCAAGGTCACTCCGGCTGAGGAAGCTAGCCACGCCACCAATTCCTGGAGGAAAATTTTGAATCTTTGAAAACTGTAAGGTACTGGTATAGAAATAATGCAGGCAATGGTCCATCCTTCCGATATGTAGGAAATAATTTTTTTCATAGTGTTTTCATTGCTCGCAACGAGCAGTTAGGACTGCCTTACATAACCAATGGGGAATGCTTTCAGCGATAGGCAAAACGGTAATGGCAAAAAATGCAAGCCTGCCAACGGGAGGTCTGCGAATATATTGATTGTTATAGACAAATCTTCCAATATATGAAAAAAATTGCTCTCATAAGCTTTTTACCGTTCAAAAATGCTTTTGCCCAGAATTGTTGAGTATGCTTTTAAAGAGGCGAATTAAAGTGTACTAAGATCACTTTTCATCACTCTTTGAACAGTAAAAGTATGACATGATGTGTTCAATCATACCCTGAACTTGAATGCTATAAACAACTTAACTATACCCTATCTCACACTGAATGGCTAGTCAACTGTAAGCAATAGGTGGCGCCAGCTAACCAGGGGTGAATTGTTCTAAGCACCTGGAAGATAAGAAAAGTTTATCTTTGGTCCTCTCTCGTCACATTAGAAACTGTGATATTGCGGCGTGCATTATCTTCCAATCGCGCACTGTTCTAACGTGGAAGCAGGTTTGGAAATTAGACAAATGACCTGCTGATGTCTGCGATAGTTTCTCCTTTGGTGTCTGGGACAGAATATGCACACTTCTAAACATGTTCTGAATTCTGGTGTTGACGCACCAAAATCACTTGTCTGAATTGGAAGCCCATTAGGCTTCTCTTCATCTTGAATGGAAAAAGTAGCTCATGAAAGCATCATTAGCGACGAGTCAAAAGCATACATAATTTCAATATGCTCTGTAATCCGGTCCGGGGTCCTTTCGCGTAGCTGATTAGATCGACATTGGGCACTTTTGTGTAAACTAGACATCATGAAAGGCTTTTTTAAGTTGACAGCCTTGTCTCTGAGGCAAAAATATGTGCAGTTGGTCAAACTTTATCAAAACTTTTATCCTCATGTGGTGACCAATTTTTTACTTCCACGCACTTGCATGTCTGTGCGTTTGCAATTATATGACCGCCTGTGTTTTTGAAAATATCTTTCTCGGTTTACCAGCATCACAAGTGGGCTTTTTAAGCTAAGTTGCATTCATTCATTCCAGCAGAATTGAAAATGTCTCCCCAGCACTTCGTAGTGCTGTTAACGCCCTGCTTTCGTTTTCAGTCTTTCAGAAGAATATATTACCTGAAATACTGTTGCGATTTTTTTTCGCTGATGGTTGCGTTCTTTAAATTGGCGAATTTTTATTCGTTTATTTGTTGTTCGCTTATTCGATGTTTTCTTTTCTCTGTGTTTCGTGTTTTCGCTGTGGATGTGTGTGTGTGTGTTTCTAAGGCGCACTTTTGGATAATTTTGTAAAATAGCTGCCATTTCTACCTTTGATGTTGTCGCGGGTTAAAGGGCACGTTGTACTGTTGCACTGTTGACGACGACAACGGGGACGTTGCAGCTAGCGCTAAGCTGACCTGTGTTTTGTGTGATCCTTGTCTGCGGCCTGTCGCGCCTGCTGCTGAGCTCACTTCTGTTCTGTAATATTTTATTCGTATTGTATTGTACTTGCAATTGTATTGTATTTGAAGAAGGCAAGCGTAACAGGGGACGGAATACAGTTAGGTGGACGGGTGAGATTAAGAAGTTTGCGGGCATACGGTGGCCACTGCCTTCAACGGACACTGGAGTACAATGCCAGGCCGACAACCAGGCAGACCTCTCCTGTTCCATTAAAGTCCTTCTCCTCCTCTCCTTCAAAGGACAGGGTTAATTGGAGAGACATGGGAAATGTCTGTGCCCTGCAGTGGGCGTAGGCAGGCTGATGATGATGATGACGACGATGCATTTGCAATGACTTGATTCTTGATTGTTTTCTTTTCCGTTCGTTCTCGTTCATCCATGCGATCCCTCGGCCGGGGCTCTTTGTGAAGAAAAAACACAGTGAAACAGAATTACATTAGGTGTTGGTAATGTGAGAGTATTCGAAGCGGTCTCTGCCATTTTCCAGACGTGTCTAGTGGGGCGTGTGAAGCCCTGGTTGCTCTTCCCGCGCAATGCTTTTCCAGAGCTCTTCACGCACCCAGTGTACCATGGTTTGTAGGTGGCACGTGGCAGGTGACGCCATCTGCCACCTGGGAACAATGGGTCGCCACATGTTTTCCCCTTACGAGGCTTCTTTTCCCACCGCATTAATAAATAACGGTAATGTTGGGAATCTGAAATTCTTCCGTGCGTCCTATGATGGTCATTCTGGTTTAATTCGAAACGCAGAGACCCTTCTTGTCGGAAAAAAGCTCTCAATAACAAAGTTCTCTTTTTTGATTGGGCTGATAATTGTGATACAATATATCAGTGCCCATCTTAAATGATTTCATGAGTACTAGCACTTGCCTCAGAAGTCTTCCAGCTTTGTGATGAGTGCATATTTGAAGGGCACGGAACGACAGGCGTCCGCATATGCTTTTTCGCTGATGTCCCTGTATTGAGCCTCCCGCCTCTGTTTTCTTTTCTTAACTCTCTTTGGAGTTGATCGAGTACCTCACTCAGGCACCACCTGGTCTCTTCCTTGCGTAAAAGATCCAGTTCAGAGATGCAACATTTCTTCTCTTTTCATGCCATCAAGCAAAGTGGTTCCAACCGCTGCTGACAAAAGCAACGCTGTAAGCCGATGTTTGAGACCTGTAGCCAGGTCATATGTCATTTCGAACCGAGGGAGCAAGCAAATTCTGTCCTTCACTGCGCTGTTTTCACTTCTCTAGAGACAACATTCGTCTGCGTCTTCCTCCTGCTTTGCAAGACTGTGCGAGCCCGTTTCCGCCTGCGCAGCTGCTGAGACGCCATTGTTGTGGTAAGCCAGCTTCTCGGCCGGCCTTTGCGACTTAGCACCGTCTGCACCCCGGCATCGTCTGCAGCAGCCCACCGTCGGCAACCTAGCCTCGGGCGTAGGTGCGTCGACGGCTGCTCACACGCGAAGATTCCCTGACTGCTGAGCTGAAGCGATGATAAATGGCCCTGTCCTGGGGTCTGTTGGCGTCAGAAGAGCGCCTCGGGCGGGAAAAATACCTTTTTTTTTTCGCGCTTGCTCGCATCACTTTCCTTTCTTTCTTGCTTCAGACTTTCACTGTTCGATGCTTACGAAAACATACAGGGTGATGACACGTGCCTTCACTCGGTGAAAATTTGTATGACCGGACACTGTCAGTCTTGCTTAATCTTTGAAAGTTTTCGATGTCCACCATGTATGTCGAATGTCATTATTTGCTAAGACCTAATTGTGCCTTCCCTTTAATCTTTACTTCTTTAAATGAAATTATTAACGATGTCGAAGCAAAGCGCCAATAATAATAATAATAATAATAATAATAATAATAATAATAATAATAATAATAATAATAATAATAATAATAATAATAATAATAATAATAATAATAATAATAATAATAATAATAATAATAATAATAATAATTTTTCGTTGTGTAGCCACGTTCCGGAGTGCGTGTATGTACGCGGTGCGCAGAGTAATGAAAAATTGGCTTGCAATTCGCTTGTTAGGTAAATGCAGCTTGGGTGTGCTAGCATGTTCGCCCTTGTTTAGCTATGTTTATCTTTGTTTTTTATTAACTTTCGCCTGTTGACCCGCCGCGGAGGCTCAGTGGTTAGGGCGCTCCGCTACTGATCCGGCGTACCCGGGTTCGGACCCCACCGCGGCGGCCGCGTTTCGATGGAAGCGAAACGCAAAAGGCGCCCGTGTGCTGTGCGATGTCAGTGCACGTTACGTTAAAGATCCCCAGGTGGTCGAAACTATTTCGGAGCCCTCCACTACGGCACCTTTTTCTTCTTTTCTTCTCTCAGTCCCTCCTTTACGCCTTCCCTTACGGTGCGGTTCAGGTGTCCGCCTCGATGTGAGACAGATACTGCGCCATTTCCTTTCCCCAACAACCAGTTTTCAATTTTTTTTTCGCGTATCACATCACCTTCGTTGGGACAGCCATTGCTCTAGCCATTGTGGGATCCTCGGCAGAAACCATTGTCAGCGACTCAAAATTGGCTATACGTAACTACACGTTTGGAAGAATCTCCCCACAAGCAGCACGGATTCTGCTAAATTATCAGCCCACGCGGCGCATTCGCCTAATCTGGACGCCTGCTCATGCTTCCCTTGCTGGTAATGAGGCGGCTCATAACCTAGCTCGAGAACTGTCCCGCCGAGCTGGGTCGTGCAGCCCACCCGCCCTATACTCTGGCAAGGACAGGTTGTTTTCTTACAGAGAAATCCTGCAGCACTACAGGCTTGCAAGACTCAGATTCCCCCCAGCAGATAAAACGCTCTCCAAGCAACAGGCCAAAGCCTGGCGTAAACTTCAAACTAACACCTATCCAAATCCCCAATTGTGTAGCTTCTATTCGGAAGGACTCTACTCAAACAAATGCAAAAATTGTGATGCGAAAGCCGATATAAACCATATGATCTGGAACTGCCCGCAGTCCCTACCAGCGAGTCACTTCATTACCGACTCTGCTGATTGGGAGGCTCTATTGCTCAGCCCCGACCCGGGGATACAGATCAAGCTCCTCCAGCTGGCTGAAGACGCCGCCGCTGCCCAAGGGATAGCGGCCGCCGTTTAAGCGGGGGGCGACTTCGTGTCGCTCCTCTATATCCGCTGGAAATAAAGTTTCACAACCAACCAACCTACATGGTCATATATGTGGAATCGGCTGTTATCTACATGCATAAATCGCGGGGAGTCTTCATACCTTTCCTGGCGCTGTGGTGTAGTGGTTAAGCGATGCGCCCTGGCAGTCAGCGGCAAACCTTTGTCCCGGTCTAAACGTTTGCTTCGCTTTTGGCAGGCTCTGCAAGCCAGGGGACAGTATCAGCCGGAAAGCGGCTCGTATCTTCAACGGCTATCACCTTCGCAACTGCTTCGGGTGACTGATCTGCGCATGCGGCTCTCAAGAAAGCTGCTGTTTCGACATCGCAAGCCATCCTTGCCTTCATTGGCTCTGGACCTGCCAAAGATGTCCCCCTGGCGCCGATCACCGACTATTTAAAGGCCGTCAACTTCGTGGACCGTTGCAGTCAGCGGCAAACCTTTGTCCCGGTCTAAACGTTTGCTTCGCTTTTGGCAGGTGAGTGTAGGTTAAACCTGTTGTAATTCATCACTTTTTATGTTTTGCCGCTGACTGCACCATGTCTTCTTTGTGTACTTCTTGCTCAAAAGCCATACCGAAAGATGTGAAATTTATGACTTGCTGTGCCTGTGAGGGCGAATTTCACTTGGGGAAAAACTGCTCGTCAGTTACTGATAACGCCTACAAGAAGATGAGTACGGTAACACGTGAAACATGGAAGTGTCCTTCATGCAAGGATGATTTGGTGGCGCAACCTGACGTAGCATCCAACCCCGATGGTGGTTCGTTCTCGCAGCAACTGTCTGCTCTGAATGTGAAGCTGGATACTTTGACTACCACTGTATCAGCACTGATGGTGAAAATGGAAGAACTATTGTTGGTCAAGGAAACTAGCGAAAAGGTTGCTTCAGCAGTCGAGGACATACAGTCAGCTATTGACTTCCTTTCGTCACGGTATGACTCTGTGCTTGCTACAGTGACCACTAATCAGGCTGAGCTTGCAGATCTTCGGTCACAAGTTCAATCACTGTCTTCAACAGTAGTCTCCCAGACAGAAGTGATTGACAGGATGAGTGGAGAGATAAATGATCTCGAACAATACAGCAGACGATGTAACTTCGAGATTCACGGCCTTCCAGTCAAATCTGATGAAAACTTGCACACTTTCTTAAGTACCTTAGCAGGCAAACTAAACCTTACCGATTTTCAACCAGCAGATATATCGGCAGTCCATCGGCTGCCGTCCAGAGGCGACTATATCCCACCGATCCTAGTACAGACTCAGTCGGTTTCTGTTAAGCAGAAATGGCTCGGAGCTCGGAAGGGCCTTCCTGATTTGGTGCAAGACGACCAGTCTCCTCGGCTGTTTTTTAACGATAACCTGTCTCGGGTTAATCGCGAGCTGTTCCGACTAGCAAGGTTTCGGGGCAAACAAAAGGGTTTTGAGTTCGTCTGGACCAAAAATGGGAAGGTCCTTGCAAAGCGGTCCGAAGGCGCACCTCTCATTCGCATCAACAAGTTTTCGGATCTTGAGAAACTAACATAACCATGTCTGATACAGGTTTCGTGAAGTGTTCCGATTTTTCTGAAGTCCGGAAGTTTTTTCAGTATCAAACAGGCAATTCATTTCAGTTTACTCATGTTAATATTCGCAGTATACGGAAACACTGGGACCATTTTTGTGCGTTAACTCACCCTTTTCACTCAAGTTTTGACGTCGTTGCTCTCACGGAAGTGAACGCTTCGTCAGACGTGTTACTACATTTCTCGCTGCCAGGCTACCAGTTATATTCTTACACTCGTTTACAAAGAATGGGAGGAGGAATCGCAGTTTTTGTTAAGGATTCTTGGTCCGTTTCTGAAATTAGTGTTCCTTTCACTCAAGCAGAAGTAGTTGCGCTCCGCCTAAGTACGCCTTGGTTGTCGCTGGTTCTTCTCACAATTTACCGCCCTCCGTGTTGTAACGGTCGAATCTTTTTAGCTGAGCTTGATTTTGCAATATCATCGTTCTCCCGCGAAGAACACGTGTGCATTATCGGTGATATGAATATCGATATTCTACGCCCCACTGTGTCAACGGTCGCAGATTATCTGGACATTTTATCAAAGTGGGGACTAGCGACTACAATCCACAGCCCCACACGTGAGGAATACTTAGCTGGGCAGCTTGTCGCGTCTTGCATCGACCACATCAACGTGCGTTCTCAAAACCTGTCGGTGCGGTCTGCTGTGGTTGAGGTCAAGCTTGCAGACCACTATTTCATTTGCTGCTCGTTAACAGATAGTTCCAGCCATCCTGCATCTACGCACAGCCAGCAAAAGGTATCAGTACTTGATTATAAGCGTCTTGATGAAAGAATAGCCAAACATGATTGGGATTCTTTTATACACAGTGTGTCCCCTGCGGACTTATATGACAGGTTCGTCGATGTTTTTCGTTCACACAAAGCAGAATCTTCCCGCATGGTGACAGTTAAACAACGAAATTTAGACAATAAGTGGATGTCTTCCGCAATACTGGAAGCCATTAAAGAGAAGGATCTGCTCTGGGCTCGATCAAGACGTGCCCCAAACTGTTCTCAGCTACGACTTGAGTTTAAACGTGAACGAAACCGTGTCAATGCCATGATCCGTCTGGCCAAGCGCAACCACTTTAGGTCTCAGTTTAATGACGCACGTTTTAACAGCAAGAAAACATGGTCATTGGTGAATAGTCTGAAAAAAGGGAGCGCTGCTATCTACAATGATACATATTTCATCTCGCATTTTCATAAAGATGGACAGAGCATTGCGAATGACTTCAACAATTTTTTTTTCTCTGGTCTCTGGTGCATCTCGAACCCCTCCTACCGACTGTCCTATGCCTCTCAGTGTGATGGAATCTGCTTTCCTTCCTGATTTTACTGAAAGTGATTTAAGGTGTATACTTTTCAGTCTTAAACGTAGCAAATCTCCTGGTCATGACGGCCTCACGATTTCTGAATTGTGCAGAAACTTTGAAGTGATTAAAGGTGTTCTACTAGTTATCCTTAACACTATCATTTCTACTGGTATAATACCTGCTTCAATGAAAACTGCTAAAGTTATACCTTTGTACAAGGGTGGCTCCAGAAACATTATGAGTAATTACCGACCTATCTCTATTCTACCATGCATTGGCCAAATTTTTGAGAAGCATCTATTACTCACCATGACGAATTTTTTGAATACGCACAGTGTTCTATCACCTTGTCAGTACGGCTTTATAGCAGGAAAAGGAACAACGGTTCTTCTTGAAGAATTCTCTGACGTGCTAAATTCAGCTTTTGATAAGAATCAAGTCGCATGTTCTCTTTTTCTGGACGTAAGCAAGGCTTTTGATAGCATCTGCCACGTTCTTTTGCTTGATAAACTTTCTGCGCTGGGATTTCGAGGTTCGTTTTTAGAACTGCTTACTAACTTTTTACAAGATAGGCGCCAATATGTGTCGATTTCAAGATTCCATAGCGATTTCACGGCAATTACCTCTGGAGTCCCGCAGGGTTCTATATTGAGTCCTTTATTATTCAATCTATACGTTAACGACCTTCCTACCAGTGTGCCACCTTTGCTGTTTCAGTATGCTGATGACACTGTTATTGTTGCATGTGCAAAGAAATACACTGATGCTGTTACAGCACTACAGATAGCAGCTATTAAAGTCATGGACTGGTTTAAGTTTAATCTTATTAATGTTAATACTTCTAAAACAAAACTGATCTGTTTTCATAACCCATTAAAACAAGTTGAATTGACTGACCCTGTTTATTTGCATACTTCCTCTTGTTTTAATTGCAACTGTGTACCAGTAAAATATGCGCATTCGGTCAAATATCTTGGCCTGATCTTCGACAGCGATCTCTCTTGGAACTCGCACCTTTCTTTTGTTTGCCAAAGGCTTCGTGCTGTATCGTGTGTCCTGTATAACATCAGATATTTTATGCCTTTTTCTGTCCGTAAATGTGTTGCACATGCTCTAGCCTATAGTGTACTCAGGTACGGAATTACTGTTTATGGTCATTGCACGGTTCGCTGGCAACACAGGGTGAATTCGCTTTTGCGTTTGCTTCTAAAGAATATTGCTTACGACCTGTCCATTGGTAATGACATTGATATTTTTAGAAGACTAAAGCTTCCAAGTTTTAACTCTTTATTAAGATAAACTATTGTGCTAAAACACTTCTGGTACAGTCAGTTCACCGTTCCATATGTTCCTGCTCGGGATTTAAGACCAAAATACCGCTATTGCATTCCTCGCTCCTCAACCCGGTACGGAAAGCGCACACGCCATTACTATGTACCTGCCTGTTTCAATAGCTTGCCACCTACTGTACTCCGCATGAAAACTAAATACACCCTGAAAAAAACTTTGCGGTATGTCTCCGCGCTGCTTCCTGCCCCGTAGTTATTTCATCTATTTACTGTATTACTTTCAAATTACTGTAATCTATCTTGATGTTGTAATAGTTATATATTTGTTTCACTATGTTTGGTGACCTTTTTCTTTTTTGCAAAGTTCATTGCAACGTCTCTATTTTCCTTTGTTTTGCCAACGTTCGCTGTCTGCCAGGCGCTGCCACTCAAGCCCTTTGAGGCTTTGGTAGGCCTGATTTATGTTGTCTGGCAATTGACATGAATAAAAGTTATATCTAAAAAAAAAATGGCATGTGGTGCCACAAGTGGGGATTGTGCGACCCATGTTGGTATTCCCGAACAATCTCTGAAGAATCTTTATTTTAACTAGCACCTGCCATTATGGACAGTTTGCTCACAATCCGATGGACAGGTTGTGATGAGGCCACAAGGTCACGCGACCTAGGCAGCCCATCTAGGTTGCTTCTCTGGAGATTTGTCGCGGATTTGTCGATGAAGGTCATCGACACCAACAACGGGCGCTAATAAGGACGCCGGCTTTTCTGACACACGGGCTCCTAACGCTATCGCGTTTAAACATGCAGTCAATAACGCAGGCGCTGGACCAGTCCTATCGCGAACAGTGCTCCTGCTTCTGCGGATGCTTGTATTTCGTGTCATCAGTCCGGAACTCAACACCTTCATGTGTGAAAAAATGGCGAACAGCGTTGCCGGACTTCGGCTTTCCCACGAGTTAACAGAGATCGCAAAAAGTAAAATAGCCACGCTATTTAGCGAAGAAATTGCTATTCTCTATGAAAAGACCCGGAGGTTATTCAGGGTTGCCTGGAATGGATAGAAGAACCTGTGCTTACTTCACCTAAAGCGCCACGTTAGATCGCTGCTAGTAACGCAGTAGATTAACTAATGCCGTCTTAGTCGCATCCTCTCTTTCTGTACCTAGTCACGATATGAAGACACAGGGAGTGACAGTGAGCCTGCAGATTCAGGAGCACATTTCTTGAACTATAAGCAAGCTGTCCTTGTTTTAAGGTCACAGATATTATTGCCTGTATTTCCGGCGTATTTGGGACAAAGAAGATGAATTGAAGCTTGAATATTTCTCACCTCGTTGGCGGGATACAGTAATGAATTTTATTTTCCATAAAAACAATGTGGACTACCAGGGAACGTTTAGCAGAGCACTACGATTTAATTTCCGCTACTTAAGAGTTACTTATCCCACGCGAAAACCTCCGTGGACGACATGTCTGGGGCAGCGCACGCTGAAGGTTAGCGCAATGCGAGTTCGAGTTAAATTTCATCGCTACGACGTAGCACGCTGTGATATTGCTTCGATTACCAGGTCGTGTATTCATTACCTGCAAACTGCATAACCTCACTCGTTCAAAGGCTTCTCGGTGATAATTTTTTCTTCCATTTCTTTCCGGGTACTCCTAGCACCAAAGCCATTCAAGGCAAAAATCTAAACTGCGTGTTGTTCTGCAGACTCAGCAGTCGTAGCCGCTCTGTCTCAGTCATCTACGTGACATCACCCGCCACGCGCATACTCACGACTGATTTTGTTCGCCTTCCGTGCACGTCTGCACACTGGAAGAACCCAACAGAAGCACGTTGGGTGTGGTGCTACTGCCTTTTATTCTCGATTCCAGAAGACGTGAACCGTGGAGGAGGCGTGGTTCATAGATTATAATGCGTCGCCGTGAGTGAGCTGTTAGCTTTTCTGCTCTTAGCTAAATTTACAGGCCAGGGAAGCGGCATCAGAACCGAGAAAAAAGGAGCAAATCTGGAATGTGTATGCACAAGATGGAGCACGTAGGAAAAGTGAATCCAAGAGACACAATGACACGCTGGGCGCGAGCGCTGAAAACATGGGCGTGGTGTCCCAGCCGATATGATCATACAGTTTGCTTACCTTAAAGCTTTCGTATTTCATGCTGATATATAGTTACACGTGTCTCGGTCTAAATCTAAGAGACTTCTGCCTTACTTGTTTCCCTATAGTATCCTTTTTGGCAGCATTATAAAGGAAGAGGTAAGGAAATAGTTCTAGAAGTTGACCTCGCAATCTTTTTTAATCCACTAAATTGTGCTCGCAAATCGCTCAATTCTCATGAAGAAATTAAGTCTATAAATTAACCTCGCAAAATTTTCTTAAAAATCCGCGACATCGTTTTTGAAAAACTCTTAAGGCTCAAAAAAGGGAGACATAAGAGAGCCAAAGGAATTAAAGCACTAATTTTAAAAATAGCACAGTCGATCTAAAGTGGGCATTGCGAGAAACCAGGCTTCCCCAGACGCACAAACACCCACAAACTCACTGGACTGGCGGTCACGCTTAATAAAAGAAAAGGCGCTCGTAGTGGTTGAAAGAAAGTGCTACGTTAAATATTTACTTCGCCAGAAAATAAAGTGAAAGATCGCTAAAACAAACGGCATTTAGGATTTATGTCGCCAGCGCTACCGACAGGACCTGCGTTGCCTTTCGTCACAGACTGTGGTCTAAAAATTCGGGATGATCAAAAATTAAATTTTATAGATTTCTCAGAATTAGGCTCTGAGAGGTACGCGAAATCAGCCTCTGAATTTTTATTATGTGAGCAGAAGGCCACACAGTGAGATGATAGTTGTCACCTTCAGCACCTAATTAAATAATATCGTTCGATGAACTTTTTAGTTGCTAGAGTAAGCAGGCGCGTTTATACTGAAAACTAAGAGGCATTGTATGCCGACACAATTTACTTGGTAGAATTCCGATAACACGCGTGTTTTACGAGTTATTCGCGTGTAAATTTTCAGGTCGATCAACATACTTGGACATGCAAGACGGGGACGATCGGTGCAAAATTCCTCCCTTCGTGAAGCGAAGTTTCGTCTGCCAGAGTGCCGTGAAGCAGATAACTATTTCGCTGTCACTTAAGGCGGTCGAATAGCGCAGAAACTTTACACAACAGCTGCGTCACGTAAGGTAGGAGTTTTGTGTCGACAGCCACGGCCGCAATTGCTCGGAATCAATGGAAACTTTCGGGGCGAATGTATAAAAACAGGCGTGCTCTAGAAGAATTCTACCGAATGGAACAGTCTAGAAATGCTACCGCCTCTAGGGTTCTAAATTGAACATTCGCTCTAGCTGCAATGGTCGGAAATTTCATTAACATATTGTAGTCAATTATGTACCTGACGGTGAGAATGTGCAGAGGTAGGGTTCTTTTTTTTCGCTCCGGAGAAGGACAGAAATAGCTGGGGATGGACGGGAAAGGGGGGAAGGGCTTTTTGAAGCTTTTCTAAATTTTCATTATTACTCAACATACCCTAAGACAATGCTGATCGGTCGTCAAGGAAGCTGTACAGGCACTCACCTCCGTGGCTTGTGCTAGCAACGTGACTACCGTCATCCTCAGATCCGGTCAGTATCAAAGAACGGCAAGATTAATGTTTGTACTCCTGATAAAGCAGTAGGTTAGCTGCATGAAAGTTATTTTTTTTTAGGAAATGAAAAGGCACAGTAACGCTCGCACATCTGGGTATACACCTCAGCCGCACCGTGAGGGAAGGGAGGAAGGCGGTTGTCAAAGAATAAAGAGAGAAATACGTGTTTTAATGGAGGGCTCCGAAACAACTTCAACCTCCTGGGGATCTTTAAGGTGCACTGACATCGCACAGCCCAAGGGCGATTTTTGCGTTTCACCTGCTTGAAAACGTGGCCGCCGCGGCCGGGTTCACACCTTGGTAATGCGGCTCAGTAGCCGAGCGCGCTAACCACTCATCCATAGCAGCAGAGTAGCTGCATGAAGGCTATTATCTATCCCTATGAATATCCCGCATAAGTTGTTGTTCCCTATTTGTTTTTGCACCTTACCAGGTTGCATTCAAAACTCAGCCAGTAAGCTGCGTACTTTAATTCGCCGTTTTTGCTTCGAATTTGAAGCCTTTGGAGCAGGCGCGAAAAATTGCAAACAAGGTGAATTACCAAAGGTATTGCCAAAGAGAAAGAATTGTATGTTTGTCTTGAATATTCAGGCAATAAAAATACAGAAAAAAGGCGACAAACAGGAAATACAAGCTTCCAATACAAGTCACCAGTATATGCATTAATTAGCGAACATGCGATCTTCGGAACCTCGAGAAGAAATATCGGGTTATTGGCGCACCACCGCCACGCATGGCGACCGAAAAGAAACTGCCGCAAAGTGCTTAGAAAGCGCCCCACGCAACACTGCACGCAGTAATTAATTTCTGCAATAAGTGAAAGCTGTAAAGCAGTTCCTCCGCGTAAGCCGCCTGACACTCTCGTTGCATTCGCTGCGTTAAGGCAAAAGAAAATTTTCTGTTTTCAGCGTATTGGGCACTGTGTTATGAGTTATGACGGAATAAGTAAACAGTGAACATGTAAGGACCCAAGAAATAAATACAGAATGGAAAACAGAAAACATGAGAAAGGCTACCGGCGCTTGAGCCCATAGCACGAGAGTTCAGTCCAAAACTTTTACAGTGTGTTTTCGAAGTTCGGAAGCATGCATCAGCCGCTCCGAAGTAAAATTAATTCTTGAGGGCCAGGAAACTTGCACGCCGATTTCTGTTTTTCCTAACCGCTCCATCGCTTCCGCAGGGGAGACGTAATTGGTAGTTGTGATTCGATCGTCAGTGAACAGATTAATCGATCGGTGAATTCTCGCTAATGTTAGTTTGTCGAAGGTCATGCAGACGTGAAAACGGAAGAAAGTGGTACGTAGCAACCACGGTAGTTATTACGCGTGGCTGGACATCTCCCTTCGCTAACTCTCATCACTGCTGAAACCGCTTTTCACCAGTTTTGCTGAAGCTGTGCTTACGAATAAAAACTGCACAGCGATCTAATTTAGCATGAGAATTATTAGGCATACGTCATTGTCGAGGCATTGTCTTGTACGGTATTTGTAGAAGTTTTCGCTGCTGTCTGTAATAATTAACCAGTTTCATTTTCGGGGAAATGTTCTTTCCTTCATTCTTTTGCGTATACTTTTCGCAGTTGTAGAAAACCTTACATTGTGAATATTTGACATTTTTAACATGACGGCCAAACAGTAACTGAAGGAATATTGTAGAAATAAAAATAAAAACCACACGTCTTTGTGTGGCACTGTAGTGTTGATTTCTCTGCCTTTCTTCGGTTATGTGTCTTCGTAGTACATGGAAAAGGCATCACTATAATGAACGCAAGGCAGACTTCAACGGAACTCTTGCTTAACTCCACACCACCAACATAATGCATTCTACATTCTTCAGTCATATCGTTCAATCAATGATTTTACTCGAAAAATAGTTGTGCATGCCTTTCCAAATGCGCCATCAGCGTAAAATGAAATTAGACTAGGACTACTGAATTATGAACACCAAACCACAAAAATAGAAGCTCATGGAGAAGTGACACATCATCATCATCATCAGTCTGACTACGCCCACTGCAGGTGCGGTTTACTACACTTTCCATGAGCAATCTTCGCGCATTGTTGTTGTTGTTGTTGACCTCACATAATGGCACATACCCACAAGGGGGATTGGCCATAACCAGGCGGTGACTATTTAAATGACCAGTTGCATGTGGCAAGCGTGGGATGACCTACCAAAATTTGGACCGCACAGTTTCCGTAGCCGAGGTGGTTGCAGGAGGTTAGGGGGGTCATACAAACTAAAATTTAGGCAAAGAAGGGGTAGGGATTACTATAAGTGGTTGTAAAAACCGAAATACAGAAGCAGGTAATGGGATGGGCAGGACGAAAGTTCATGATAGTAGACGTTTTGATTCTAGGAGATAATTTTGAACGGCAGAGCAAACATTCTCATTGGTATGGCCAAGCATAGAAGCGCCAAGAGACAGAACAACCGCAGAAGACAGGCGCAAACTGAGATTCTGTATTGGAACTTCTAATAGTCGCCTCCTAATCGATGAGTAGCGACGGCAAAAAAGAAGAAAGTGCTCTATTGTTTCCGGCTCCGCACAATACGGACACAATGGGGAGATCGCCAGACCAGGCCTGTATAGGTAAAAATTTAGTTGCGGCACCCGGCAACGAAGCCTCGTGAAGGAAACTTCAAGATTGCGCGATCGCCAGACTGAGCTTCTCCATGGGAACAGTAGGTGCTGGAAGTCGTCCAAGGAAGTAAGCGCTGATGCGCCCAATTCGTTCATTACAGTGTACCGTCGAAAGCGTGCCGCCGTGATGTAAGCAGTTTTTGGAAGCGGGTCAACAATCGGTCCACTCAGGGCTGCCTTGGCTAAAGCATCAGCTGATTCATTTAATAGAAGACCCCTGTGCCCAGGAACCCAAAGAAGTCGAACTGATGTGATGTGTGGAGGGATCAGGAATTTTAGAATCCGAAAGAGCTGCGATTCAGTGGACGCCGAGAGGGAAGTGCATAAAGATAACGAGTCCGTAATTATTATTACTGCTGATAAAGAAATTGGTACCTTGCGCAGAGCGAGAACCACTGCTAGAAACTCAGCCAGATAGATAGGAGTGAAATCTTGGAGACGGAGAGAAAAAGACCAGTCAAGGGGCTGGGAGTAAATACCGACACCTGCCTTTTCTGCACACACCGAGCCATCAGTCGCAATTGCAACATGTGAGCTGAAGGTCGACAAATAATCCTGCAATATACCATTTAACCATGAGAAAGGCAGTAATTTTGCATTACATGGATAAATGTCATCGTAGATGATAGACACATTTGCAGGGATGGACCGCACCGGAACAATTTCAGGTATTCGCACGTTGAGTGGGCCCAGCAAAGATTCAACGAAACAGATTTGAGGAGTTTGAAGGCGAGACCATCCGACACCCAAGAACTCCGCTCGCTGCCCTAGGAAGATCAACTCGGATGCATGCTGCTCCGTGTCGCAAAACTTTAAAAACGTTTGTACTGTCAAAAGGCGAAACCTTGCAGTAAGAGACGGCACCCGCGCTTCCAGATACAAAACATTGTTTGCCACGTATTTAGGGAGACCCAAACACAGGCGCAGAGCTTCTCGCTCTAAGAGCAGAAGTGGGAGCAGTTTGTATGCAGCTGCTCCAGAAAATAAAACGCAACCGAATTCCAAGATTGGCCGGATATACATTGTGTAAATCAGCAGAAGAGCATGTCTGCGCATACCGCAGCGAGGGCTACTCATCCTTCGCAGAAGGCCTACCGCCCGAATTCCTTTCGCAGCAACCTGATCTATATGTGACCGCCAAGAGAGAGAGGAGTCATAAGTTACCCCGAGATACTTTAGGGAACATACCTGAGGAATGGCATGATGACGATAAGACAATGAAAGCGAAAACGATAAGACATTGTAACCGAAAAACAACTGTCTCCTTCTCGACCACCTTCTCTTTTTCGACCATCTTTCATTTGAGTAGTAGTAGTAGTAGTAGTAGTAGTAGTAGTATAGTAGTAGTAGTAACATGGTACTTACTTTGTCCTAGCTTTAAATGACGCATATATTCTTTCACTCCCCTTCTTTTTCAGTGTGAAGGAGAGAGATTGGCTGCTGGCTGCTGAGTCGCGCTTCTCCCCTTAGTCTGTCTTCTTTTTCTTGAGGGGTTTAACTCTGAGGCTGACATAGGCCTCGCTCGCATGAGGCACAATACAACAAATAATTATCCACGCCGGCCCAGTGAATAACTGTCATATTGGAAAATTGATAGACGTGGCAGTTTTAGGCTTCAACGCAGGACGCCATTTATGCATTTATCCTGGAAAAAAGTACCCTCCCGAGGTGTCAAGTGTGGATAAGTAGCGCAAAAGAAACAAACACAAAATGAAGGAAGAATACGATCTTTGTGCAGTTTACCTCGTTTTGTGCTGCTGCCCAGAGCCTGACAGCATTGTACTTTACTTGTATTATCACCTTATCAAGCATTTATAACAGCGACATTGATGTCGCGATGGCAGTTTGATCGTAACCAACATGGACGAAATACTAAAGAAGCATGCAAGGCTGTGCTGCGTTGATCGGAGCACTTATATTTTTAGTTTCTGGCAGCTGTCACGACGCTTCTACTTGCGAAGTAACTCAACCAACTTTAGAGCTCTTCCTGGCAACCTTGCAAAGACCTGTCTGGGGACATTATTTGGTCGGGGTTACCACCTAGTTGCTTTCTTGTTAGTTCATATCTATTTCCGGGTTCGAGCATAAATTCTATTATAAAACATACGATATGAAAGTTTTTTTCTTACTTATGGGTGTGGTTCAGAGCACTGGTTTTGAGGAAGCTTTCTAGGCGCGAGGAGAATTGGAGCCGCTGCAAAAATTAACCTACTTATGACTTCATCAAAGTTAGACTAATTCCAAACCGGCCCTTGGCGGAGTAGGCCAGGCAGCTTCAGCATTTTTCTTCTTTTTTAAATGCGATCGCAGTATTACGCGCCCTTTCACAAAGTCTGTCCATCTGGTGGTATGTCATACTGCTGTCACCCTCCAGGAGGCCTCTGCCCCCTACCCACTGATCTCTGCTCTCCACCCATCCACCCCTCCAGAATCCCCCATCTACCACGAACCAAACAGACCGTCACCCTACGATAATTTCACCCAACATCATATACCCACATCCACCCTCCAGAAGGAACTGTACCCACTACCAATTGACTCACTTCCGCCCTCCAGGCGCCTCCACCCACGAGAAGCCAACGCAGCACTAAAACGAAAATGCGATGGCGACATGCAATTCAAAGGCGCAACGAGAAGGCGATTATTGTAGAAGCGAAATGTACAACTACTACTGCTAACACATATTTGTCGAATCACATAGTGTGATCACCTGTGCATCCTTTGTGTAGCGATAGCTACATTACGGTAGCATTTCGAACCGTCAGCGTGGCTTCGTCGCCACTCTGTCACGTGGTTGGTCACGTGGTGCGGAGCAGCTGCCGGCGGCGCGGCGCCGTGGCTGATCACGTGGTTCCTCACGTTGTTGGTCACGTCACCAAGTTCCACTCGGCCAGCTGTAGCTATCGCGCCGCTACAGGTTTAACCAAAGCTAAATCACCGCCAATTTTTTTTTCGTGCAGATGGCTTTTTTAGCAGTTTCTTCCTTCCATTTCAATATTATCTCATTCGAATACTGAGAAACTCAGCACTAACATTTAAGGCATGAACACCTCAGTTTTAACAAATGTTTCCTGCGCTGCTGTGAGTCTATGACTCTCACGAATGCCGGTGGCGAACACCCGAGGGTTGGGAAAAAAAGCAAATCTCTCTCAATCTACATTCTCTTAGTCGACGTACCTAGTGTATCTCTCAGCAGTGCCTCCCTTGTGTACTAATATTTGGAAAATCGCGGTAATTAAATGAACGCGCAAACTGAAATGAACAAATGAATAAAACATATTATTTGCGAACTAAATTAGCATGTAAGCTCTAGCGTTGCTCTAAGCCACCTAAGGAGGACAAAAATGCAGGCATAGTAGACGGCCTATTTTTTATTTCTGTCATTATATGTTGTGAGGAGAGCTCGGTGCCAGACAATGAACGCAGTAGCTACATTTAGCGCAGGGGGAAAATGCACAAACCTTGGCCGGTCTATTAGACTTCAGACAGTTTATAAATTGCTCGTTTCCAAGCGCTTTCTGTGCATTGTCTCAGAGTCCTTTCCCTCCTTTAATTGGGTTGCAAGCCATTTTGAAATGCTTGCGATTGTGCTCTGTGATATGCCCGAACGCCTCGCTATACAATCAATGCTGTGAAAGCAAATGTCTTCTACGCCGTCATATATCTGGGTCTAGAATTTTCCGTAAGGAACCTTCCTTAGCTTCAAAAGCCGTTATGGCGCCAAGACTAAAGAACTGACATTACCAGGAAATTTTGATCAGCACATCGAGTGCCCTTGGCTGTCACCACGTGGTGCATTGCTTTTAACATTGAAAAACAGCGCACTGACATGATCCTTGGCGAACGAAAGAAATGGAATGTTCCCGTGACTGCCATTCAAGCGCTGACTGCCATTCAACTTAGCCACAGTGGCTGCGCGCTGTACCGAATTCCTAGTAATGTCAACGACTGGGGACACTGAAGATTTTATACTGAACATACTGTCAAATAAAGTTTTCTTTCGTTTTCTCTAGTCAATATGCAAGAAATTTATCTTTTTTCTTTAAGTTCTAGGCGGCCTATTCTGTACTAATCACCAAAACTAGGAGCATGATCATTTCCACTGAACTACGAAGATCTCTCGATCCAACGCATTCACGATATATATTAGCTCCACCCTGCGACAGCCACGACACCTTTATACAAATAGACACCCTTATCTAATCACCCCACCTGATACTTTTGTTACCCAGGACTATCTGCAACTTCCCTTCGCATCCACTGTATTTTCCTAACAGACTGCTGATTATATGTCCTCCTTATTGTATATCGCATGTTGATAAAGTTGCTGCTGATAATTTTGCCGAGGATGCTCCGGTAAAATTTTTCTTTGTGCATAATTTTCGGTTTCAGGATTGCCTTATTAACATTGCCCTCGCTTTGCTGCGTCCATTTTCGTAGGGATCACCTTGTTCTCCTCATGAACCGGCATAACTCTCTCCACCGGTCACTTCTTTATTTTGTTCAATAATATTTTATATGCAATGTTTCTGTTTGACATCTTATGCTCCACATATCCGCCAGCGCAAATTTCTTTCTGTTACTGGTGTCAAATGCATCTTGTTTGTGTAAAGCTAGGCTTTACTCGCACTACTAGATTGAAGAGTCGTATCCTAGAGATATAACGGCTCTCGCTGAATGTTTCAACTGACCCTAGCCTAACTTGGTTCCTAATATTTTCTTCATTTGTTCCTTTAAATCATGGCGGTACGTAATTTCTTGGTTTCCAGTCAATGCCTCGTCCAGCGTCGAGGCACCTAACTACAGAGGTGAGGTTAAGTTGTCCAGTAGTACAAAATGCGTCCGCTCCTCTTTGCCATCCCGTGTTTTCTTTTTCGGTGTCAGAACACCTAAAAGAAAAAGGAAGAAACGGGTGTTGGTGCGGGTCTTGAATGCTATGTGTTATTCCGCCACTGATTGCTAGCGAGGCTATAAATGCACTGAACGTAAAGAAGAAAATAAAAGTTATATTGAGTGCTTCAGGCAGATGATTTGCCACGCAGGAACTCAGTGCAACAGAGTCCTTTGCTTTTCCCTATAAAAACAATTCAACACACTGCTTTCGCACGAAGCATTCCAGCAGATATAGGGCTCAAAACATGCATTTCCTAGTTGCGGAAGTTCTACAGACTGCCTCTGGAAAGTAGTCTTGCAAGAAAAACTTGAGACACAATGGAACAATGCGAATAAAGAAACACTACAAGACGGTCGCCTGAACGTCTGCTCCTAAATCATGCCTTAAGCCTTCTGCTACGGTTCGAACAGTAAAAGATCCAGCACTACAATCGTAAGGCGTAGACGCCGGTTGGAAGGGAAAGCTTCCAGACCACTCCCCCTTTTCCACGAACCTCGTGTGTGTTTGAAAGCGCACATCACGTATTGGGCACCTCCTGCAGCGCATTGTATTACTGACATCACAAAATACCATGTTCACTCTCTCTCTCTCTTTCCCCCTGATCTCTCCCTTATTCCTTATCCAGTGTTCAGTAACAGGCCAGTGAGACGTTCCTCCGGCCGGATTTTATACTCTTCCTCCCTCTTCTTTCTCTCTGTTTCAAGGAAAGTCTTGGCGTCTGTTGAGAAAGCCGCTCTTTGAAAAGCTCATAAAGCCATGTGCACTCACGCACTCGCACACACATGCGTACTCATATACGCGCACACACGAAAGGTGCAAGGCAGAAGGGTTCCTTGATGCACGTAGTTCGCTAATTGTAGTCAACACTTCAAATCACTTGCAAGTTTTATGTGCCAAGTTCAACCCACACAGACCAGAAAACAATTAATATCGTTAAATATTGCGAGAAAATTTGTGCAGAACTGTGAGTGCATATTTCGGAAAATGAACATCACATTAGAGGTACAAATACATTGCACCAGAAGGAACAACAATGTGCTTAAAAAATGCTGGAACGCTCTTTTTCTCGGTTCACAAAGTCAGCCGATTGTCCCAGCGGATGGCGACATAATCCAGCAGTGCTTGGCGCACCCTGGAAACCCATGTGCTGAAGAAGGAAACCAAATTTGCGGTGAAAACTCTCGCTCCCTCTGTGAAGTATTTTCTCATCACCGCATCTATCGTTCGACGCACCTCATAGCCTGGACGCCCGAAAGGCCTTTTGAAGACCGGAGCTCAAATTCTCCTTTCCGTAGCAGGTGTGAAACTCCGTGGGGCCCCTCGTTAAATCATGCAGCCAGCAGGAACAGAAATAAATAAAGTATTGTTATCAGGGGGGAAAGGACAAGACGGTGAGAATGTTATGTTTCAAAAATATTCCGACCTCTCGCAGGTTTCTTGCACTGTTTGTTCCTACTAGTCTATTTCATGCTGCTGGTTTCCACACCGGAATCATTGTCAGGCCAGTGCCGTTTTCATGTTTTTTTTCTCCCTATATTGATGTATAACCGTGTGCTGAAACTTCATCTCTGTGATATTTTCTGGAACGAATCATATTTCATCCCTGATGTGTGCAGATGTTCGACGGGATCGCGAAAATCGAGAAAGAAAGGAAAAAATAAAACGCTTCGATTATATTTCTTCCACTTCCGTAAACGCCGGCCGGATATTGAACGCATGACGATAGTGCTACATCCCCCGCCTGCTTTACGCTCCTCTTCCTATCACGCCCGCGTTTAATCGAACTATTGGCTTGAAGCAACCCCGGAAATATTTCTGTGCACTTGTTTACTTTCTTAGTGTCCCATTAAAAAGATATACAAAATCAGAAAGAGGGGGCTGAGCATTTTATGTCAGCAATACTCTTGCAACGTTCGATAGCTACGGAGTGTTGGCGTTAGTTTGGCTGCAAACGACTATGACTAGGTAGCTTCAAGGCTATCAGACTGCGTTACGGGCGAAAAGCGCATCTATCCCGGATGTTTGTAGTAAGGTGTCCAGACACAAAAGCCATTTCTTTAAAACTTAATTTTTTCTTGTCTTTAACCGCTACATCGGTAAAAATTTTGGAACGATCAAACACTCCATAGACCTTCTTCATCGGAAATGTTAGAGATTCATAGATCCATAAACTAAGACCCCAGTGTTGAACTAGCTTCCATTTTTGAAGCTTTATATTCAGTGCGAATTTCATTCTGCTCCCAGCAATAGCTGCCTGTGCTTCGTAAAAAAAAGGGGTCAAAATTTCTTTCATACCCTTTAAAAATCAAAGACCTTTATTTCAGCTCTGAAGGAAAAGGTCTTCCTATACAGCATGCACAAGGTCTGAATACTTGATTTGTTAATGTTACATGCACATTACTAGAGTTTCAAAAAATACGACAAAAAAGACGGATGATGCGACTTCTCATTTAAATATTGCGAAAGCATTCTTTGCCCCATTGGTTTTTTCTTTCAGACGCAACTATACGGTAAAAAGCTAAGAAATGAAATGAGGGTGGTGAATTTTAATGAATAGAAAAATGACTATCTCTTGATATTTTTTATTTAAAAATTGGCACTGTAATTCTTGTTCTCATAGCATCTCTTCTTCACTGAGTATGGTTCAAAGTGCTCAGGATTTCGGCGTTCACTTTGTGCGAAGACATCGCAGCGCTAAATTAGCTCCAGAACAGGCGGAATGTGTAAGCACTTCAGCAATCAGAGAAGTGAGTGAACCTATATATCTGTATGTGAGGTTGGATTTGAACTCCTTTATTACGAGTGCAAAACTAAACACTTCATCGCGGTAGAGGTCGCTTTTTTTTAATTCTGTTCACAGCTAGTTGCAAAAAAAATATACAGAAGGAGACCGCAGAGTCAATGACTGTGTCGGGACCACCTGTTGCTTGGAAATAAGTATTTAATACTACAACAAGCAACCCTGCATTATAGTGACTAAATGGAAACAGAAAAAATATAAAAGTACTGCACCGTACTTAATCAATAGAAGAAACTCAGGTACTTAGAAGTGGTAATAAATACAAGGCAGGAAACGTTGTACACATGAAGATAAAAACATGCTGTAAAACCGCATACTCTGTAAGAAATTGAAAACCCAGCAGACTGAAGGGAATAGAGCAAGAAAATCCAAACACTATAAGCAACCAAAATAAATTTAGGAACTACTTAAAAACACTGACAAACAAAAAAGCCAGTAGTAGTGAACATTCATAATAGTGAAGGCGAAAGGCAATACATAAAAATTATGTCCTGGTAGAAGAAAGTTATTTAGTTGTTTTTCGAATATTGATATTGAACTTGCTGTTTTATGAAAAGTGATAGTGTATTACAAACGAAGAAAGCTGAAAAATGAACCGTTTGCTTCTCATATTTGGTACGAGCCGGAGTTAAAATTATTGTTGAGTGCAAATTTGGAGACAGTATAGTTCACGTGGTATAATTTGGTGGAATTGTGCAGAAATGAACATGTTTATTAACTTGAAGATAATTGTCTAATTGTCCTAGGCTATGACAACTCGTCAATACCTTTAGCCGTGTCTTTTGGTATACCCAGTTTTCTTTCGTTGTCTTCGGGGTGTCACATAACTTGCATTGTTGTAGGCATCCTGAATTGTGTTGGACTGCCACTGGTACTGTTGCAAGGCTCGCATTTAGACTGCACAATCCCGTAACCGGGCGCTGAGTAGCTCTGTTTCAGTCACAATGCTTTTATGCGTATAAGAGAAGGCAAATCGCAGCACGGGACGCCTTAACTGTTCTGGCTTTAAACCAGCTTGAGCGTAAAGTTCCAACTACATAGCTGTGGCGTCGTTAGATCATTACGACCAGCGTTGAGAGATTTTTGCAAGGTTAGCTTCAATACCAATTTAAACATTTTTTCCAATATCACGTTTTTCCAATCTTCAAGGATCCATCAACACAATTAACTTTCTTTTTTCTCGCTTGCTGTTAGGAAGTTTACTACAACTATGAGCAAAAGAAAAGTTTTTCCTTCACTTCTGTCATCTTATCAATTTTCCCGCCTTTGTATGTAGTAGTAATATGGCGAGATTATGAACAAGGGAAACTCACGGTTACCATCTTAATCTGGCTGGACACCTACACATTAATGTAAGTGGTGGCATTAAGGAGGGGCAGAAAAGACATGTAATCAGTTCTTCCCATACAAAAACGTCCTATGGGCGTCTGTGGAAAAAACTATGTCCGTTTATGGCCTTTTATGAACGTCTGCAAGCACCCAGAGAGGTGCTTATTGCCAGCTAGTGAAAAATCTATGGCACTAAAACTATAGCTTTGGAACAATACAACTGTCTTAAGCTCTCTATAGCAAAATATATCAGCCTGTATATACAGCTATAGTTAGAAATAGGAACGGTTTATAGCTATTTGGGCCAAAATTTTGTAGCTGGCCATAGGACATTCTTGTATGGGTTGCACTTCGAATCTGAGCAGTTAGCTTGCACAGGTATTTTCAACGTGTTCATTGCAGCCTTCCTGTGTTTTATTGCATCAAAACACTTGTACGCGATGCAGCACAATGCGTTATATCGTGTCTTGGGGGTATGTTATGAATTACGGGCAACGGTGTTTTTTTTTCACAATCGCCTGAACTTGAGAGTGAACTTCCTGTCATGGCGAGGGATCCCCCACCTGTTCTGTGCCGGGAATGTTTCCAACGTCGTGCATTGTTTCACAGATACACACACACAAAAATGTGCGATTTGAGTAGTTTGACCAAATCCGAATTAGGTGTGATAGAGCAGTGCGGCTCTTGTTTTGGAATTTTTTACCTTCCAACTGCCACCTAGGTCAAGTGACCTTGTGACATGCGGAGGTGGCCAGCTTGCCACAAAGCGGACTTCAGATAAACACACAATGGCGAAACGCGGGGAATTTCTGCTGTAAGTGCTGGCGCTCTAAACTGCTCTCTCGCCTACAGATGACAGTGGCGCCTGAGTTGTGTATCAGAGTACACTCTAAACGGAAATGAGTAAAAAGGGGGTATAATGTAATCTAGCGCACTCAGTTTTCTAAAACGGAGTGCTCTGGAGGAGTGGATAGCGGCTTACTCCCTTCTTACTCCTATATATGCGTATTTGTGTTTAGAGTACAGGAGTCTCACATATAGACGAGCAGCGACGGCCGGACTAACCTAACCTAACCTAACCTAAGCTAACGTAGCCTAACCTGACCTCTGTTGGCATTTTCGACGGTCCCTGCTGTTGTTAGAACAGCCCAGAGGATGATGGGTTCGTGATGGTCTCCTGGGCGTTCGTTGTATGAAAAAACGAAAGTGTGCAAATTTCCGTCCTCACAATACAACTGATTTGAAAGTTTTTGTCTTCTGGCCATGGAAGCATCCCTGTATCGATTACCCTAGTCATCACACTGAGGGCTGCTAAAGGCTTGCTCTTTTCTTGTTGTTGGTGCATGAGAGAAACCTACACTTTAATTAATAACTAAAAAAGAAACAAAATCATTACCGACGCATGGCAGAAAATGACCTGGGATAAACAGACAAAAAGTTGCCTAGATATGAAGTAAAGATGGTGAGAGAGAGAGGGGAAAGAGAGAGAAAGAGAGTAAACTTTTTTCATGTGTTAAACGAGGTTGGTGTTGGAGTTGAAGCCAATTTGTTGAAGCCAACACGGCTGTCTTTGTTTAATGTCAGCGCAGGCGTCGGCGCGTTTCGGGGCTGTGGGTGAGCGGAGTTGTAAATACGAAAACAGAGGCTGTAATTTACAAATATCTTAAATTGGCGACGACAGGATATCCCATCAGACGTTTGCCGCAGGGGTGTAGTGTTTCGGAGGGAGTACGCAGGCGCTAACTGAATTCCCGGTCCTATCAGCTTACTAGACAGTCTGATTCAATTTAATCATAGGTCACATGAAATTAGAGAAGCATTTTTCGTCCGCTGAATGGGTTCCAAAGAAATCGGTGTCGACGGGACAGATGAGGCGGAGAAAACCAAGAAGAGTCAGCTCTTCTCAAAAACTGGGCTTTAACGAAAATACCAAAACTGTCGCTCGTGGGTGTACAGTTAAAAGAATGGATCCTAGAAAGAAAAACTGCCGCTTTATTTTTATGTTGTGGGGAGAGGTTGGGACCAGGAAAAAAGGTCGACACTTTTTTTTCTCTCTCACACGAAGAAATGGCAAAGCCCAGTCTCTATCTCAGCACGTGCTGGACTACACCTACGAATAAAAGATACGCAGCTTTTAAAGAACTTCATAAATGAAGAGAGCATCGTTTTACTTCGGAGTTCGAACTTTAAAACACCACCGAAACATCACTACGCGGCGCTGCTCTCTGTGCTATGCACAGAGGTGGGATTTAGAGAAGATGAACGCGGCTCTGCATGGCCTACAGCACGCCTCAAAACTCTTGTCCAAGCCAATGTTTAGAATCGGAGTGTGTGATCTACTTCGACGTTTTACATTCGTCTGCAGCATTCGACGTTTTACATTACGACGTCTTATACATTTCACAATATTATTTATGAAGTTGGAAGTACTTGCATGATTTTTTCGTAGTTTGTTTGATTCTGCTGTAGACACAACCGAATGTCTTATTCTGACGGTAACAGTACAATAACGGTAATAATAGCATCATACCGATGCGTTTACCTCTGTCCGTCATAGCAAAGCCAGAACATGTCACAACATGTTTATTATACGTTTCCCGATTAATCTGACCGCAGAGGGCGACACTCATGCTTTTTGGGACATAATGAACGAGTGTGTTCAAAAGGAAAGCTCACAATAATTTTTTTTTGTGAAAACTACTGTAGGCGGCATGTTTTGTCGCAGGCCCATGGTTAACCTAGCGACAAGTCTCATTTCACTGTTACTATTTCAATTAATATTATTTGTAGTTTTGGTTCCCGAAATGCGCAGAAAGCATAAATTGGGGCGTTTGTTTTTGTCGCGCATTTTTCTGCTTGCACTACCACGTCATTTTTTATCAAATGTATTTTAGCGCTGTCATTTTATTCTAATTGTAGTCTAATCCTTGTGACAAAATATGCTTCCTGCGCTTATACATTAAATGCCATAAATCCCTTGTTTTTCATACATACAACTCATATTGTAAGCAGTGAGACCTTGTAATGCAGCTATACAATGATGGCGCTTAGAAACAACTAGCACGAAATTTTATCCCTCCAGAAGCATGCTAACCCCTCCGTTTAATATGATTACAAGAGAGGAATCTGTGATGCTTACATCCTGAGCAATATAAGCAACACAGCCAGGGACACGAATAGATCTAATCACCCACGCGTATCAAAGAACAGCTACGCGGCTGTGGAAGACCTGCAAGCACTGTAGTCATGTTTCATGCAAGGAATAAACAAAGGCAGCAGGCCCACTACGCCGAAACGAGTGAAAGTTCTGCCGTCAGCGTCAAGTTTCCTGGAACTTAGCCACTGGCACGTCTTTGCACGGCCGCCATCTCATTATTCAGGTTTGGTTAGAGTGCACGGGGTGCTCGTTCATGCTAAACGGTCTTAGAGGCAGGCCGACGTTCTTGTTAGTTAAAGAGGACGTTAACCTAACCCGCTGCCTTCGCAACACTGTTGCCCAATCACCCGAGGAATGAGCGATACGTGACCACGTACTCCTCGCAGATTTCATTACGCTATGCGGCTGATCTGTACCATCGCAGGGACTTTTTTTCATCTTTTTATCTCTCTGTTGAGAAACAGAACATGAAGACACAGGGGACGAGGCGCACGAAGGCTCGTAAAGCCTTCGTTGCTATTGCGGGTTTATTCTAGTGCGTGCCAACTGGCCTTGATGCGGGGTAGGTCTGGGGCATCGAACTGCTTTGCTGCGTGGGGAAAGCTGATCCAAGCAGACATACAATGACGAAGTATTTGGATTTTCTCTCAGCCTTTTGAAGGTCTACTTTCCAAGAAGCGGGGCCAGCCAAAGGCGTCACAGCCCACGAATACTATGCTCTTGAGTTCTGACGGCCCAATACCTATGTTTATAATAATTTGAGAAGTCTAGCCTGACAATTATGGCGTCTAATTTGGTCACAATTGAGCTGTTTACGAACGTCGATGTCCCAGATTCCCCCATTACGGCAATTATCCGTGAAATTGTCAGTCAAGGTAACCGTTGTTCACACGAGCAACCGTGTATATTTACAAGAAAATGCTGGAGCTTCATTGATAGAGATGAGTGCTTTTTTACGACATGAGAATTATTTTAATTTGCGTCGGATGACTCTTTCTTTGTGGCCTCATGAAACAAGCTTTATTTGAGCTCCAAAAGCGCACTAGCATCGAGTTCATTAAAATGCCTTAGGCCGCAAGGTGTACATTTGTGCCTGCTACCGGGAATCATTTACTACACCCGCGAGGCTAGAAATTTATGAAGCGTGAGAAGGAGTCTAAGCCTTGCACCCGCGGTTTCATAACAGAGAAATAACGGGGACTGGTTGGAGCTTCCTTGTGCACAAAAGTGCATTTGTTCGTCATTCTTTTCAGTGCGTCTTCGTGGTTTAGCAATCAGGCAATGACCTCCAGGGAACTGGGAAATGAACTGAGTACTGTAAGACATTTCATCCTGTCTTCTTAGTGCGCATTTAGAGTGCAGCACGACGCAATGAGTATATTCAGGTTCAAAAACAGCAGAGGAAAAGACACACTAACGTAGCGCTTAAGCAACGGTAGCAACAGGAAAAAAAATTGAAGGCAAAATCATTGAACGAAATACCAGTTCTTTCTTGCTTCCTATATGACATGTGCGTGTGCTTCTTGGTCAGTCCTTGGGGCGAAGGTTTCATTTCTAAATTAAGTCCTTCCAATAACACCTACTTCATAGAAAACTCACGAACGTTCACGGAAATGCATTTATACGCTCCAGATATCTGGCTAGTTATTATTGTAGGTCAGCTGATATTCCGAACCTCTTTCAGCGGTCACCTGTTCTGGTTCTGTAACCACAGAAAGTTTTCCTTACAGCTCAAAATGTGGGATTGAACGCTATCAGGAAGGTATGAATGCAGGTACGATTACTGGAAAGCAATGTAGGCGTAAGCCACAGTGCAAGCGTAAGAAGTTTTTTCATAAATATAATCAAACCATGATTTCTACCAAACAAGCAATATGCACATAAGATGGGTTTATATGGAGTTAAAGTATAAAGGCAAGATGACTTGCTTTCGTTCTAAGACGAAGAGAATGCCTCTTGTCAAAACAATGGCAAGCACCTTGAGGCTATACGTTCCTTGTTCGCTGCGTGCTGTCAAGAAACTCATGTACCTTCGTTCTCCCTCCCTGCTCTCTCAGTAACCTTTCTTCTACAGGTTATTACTTGTAACTTTTATAGAACCAGCTTTATACCTTACAGGATTAGAGTGTACGTGTATAGGATTTAACGTATCTAAGAGGCACGGGGGGCATGAAATACGCCATAGTAGAAAATTCTAGGTCAGTTTCAACCGTGTCTGGTTTTACATGCTTTTGTATCGCACAGTCTAAACCCGATTTTGAATTTCGCATGCATCTGAATATAGCCGCCATGGTTGACTTTCAATCCCGCTGCCTTGGGCTCATCAGCGAAAAGCCGTAGCAACTTAGCGACTGCACCACTGGGCTAGAAACCAGGTGGTTGACTTCGTGCGAAAAACTCGATGTTTGCACCATGAGCTGAGGAAGAATTGAAAAGCAAAGCTCTATGATTGAGCTCTGCTCCACTAACCGATGCAGCCGACACAACCAGGGTAGCAAGCACAGTCGGTAACAAGCGCGGAGCAAGCGTCTGAGCAACCTGTGTACCTGATGCCACCGAAGCGAAGACTGAGTGCTCGCACGTCACGGACGTCTTCGAACGCCAGGCACATATTAAGAGCGACCAGAGGTGGCACAGTAGGCAGCCGAGGTCTTAGTAGAAGACGCTACAAAATTTGAGTGGGTCATCGAATTTTCAAGTGAATCAGTAAAACTTTACCTACTCAGAGCTGTACAGGCCAATTTTCCTGCCTCAACACGACGCCGTGAAGCGCAACCCAATTGTTCCGTTATGGTGACACTGGACCGGATTGAACATTTTATTGCCATGCAAAACTAAGCAAAGCTAGGCTATCGACGTCCATGCTAGCTTAATTCGTGATATTCGTATGGATCGAAGCATTTCGTTGATAGCCCTTCTGTCGACGCCTCAGACAAAACACTCGCTAATTAACCAATTAGCTCTGCTACATGAATCCTGGCCTAAATATGCTGCCAAATATCTTAAGTGGCGAGGAAAAATAGAAATATAATGGCATTCATTATGAAACGCCAAGAAAATGTGCCCTTGCTTCTAGCATTCCTCTACCACCAGGCATATTTAAGCGAATGGTGTTGCATCGTCAAACTTTTTTTCTCTCTCGTAACTGGACAGAACAATGGCCCTTTAAAGTCTGCGTCCAGAAAAATACCGAGCTTACGTCATCACAGGCGAATCAATGTCAACGCAAGAAAGAGCTGTCTTCGTGCGTCCTGCCGTCCAAGCCCGCAACGAGGATTCGCATGCTGGTAAATCTGACAAAGGTCAAGCAGATGAGACGCACGAAAGCTATTTCTTTTCTGAGCTGCGCCTCCAGCATAACTTCCGCTGATGTGGCGAAGCTGGAAATAAAATCCTTCATTGTCATTTTATGAGCAGTTCTCATGTTGACACTAAGTTCCCAGTACGGGTTGTCCCCAGGACCAGCCTTTATTTTTTTTTCTTTTCAGGCGCTGCGCCTCCAAATGATTTTGTCGTTGGTTACGAGCTCGGCATAGCTGCCGTAAGATACCAAAGCACGAAGTTACCTCCTGCTCCTGCTGGCGAATAGGAATTTTATCCGGATGAGCCGGGCAGAGAACGCTTCCTATACAGGCGGTGCTAGAGCATGTACACCGACCGTAAAAAGTCTGTCAAACGACTTTAGCCAGCACATTATATTTTGTAGTATCAGGACCGCGGTGCTTCAGTATTAATAGTGGGCTGTGTGGTTCAAGGACTCACAAGTAGTTCGCGCGTACATTTTTCATGATTCGTGCAAATGCGCCAGTTATATGAATATTTCACTAACACTGCACCCCATTTACTTTTGAATGCAGGTGTACCCCTTGAAACCTTTTTTTTCTGTATGATAAGGATAGATAGACAGGGTACAGACGTTGCTGACATTTTATCTTGGTAGAGGCCCCTAGTCTGGAACTTCATAATGAGGAGCTTGTTATTCTGTCCAGGGCGGTCCCTATAGTTGTCACTCATTTATTCCTCTAGAACGTGTGTATAACAGCAGCAAGAAATGTTAAGATTATCTAAAGTTCTTATCTACCCTTTGAACTCTGATTAAATTTAAGATTATCTCAAGTTCTTATTTACGCTTTGATTAAAGTAAATGCGCATATCTCTCGCGAATTTTCAAGGCGACACGAGCCATTTTAGTTGACAGAGACTGTGAGCGTTTTTTTGCATGTTTATCTAACGTGACCAAACCGTCTACTCACTGTAGCAACTGGTGACAGAAAGGTATAGTTGAATCTGCTATTGCTTTTGTCATCGGTTTGAATGACCCTACACCGCTATCTGCATCCAGTCCGTCGACCGGAGGCTACTGTCTTTATGAAGACTGTGAAAGCAGATCGCTAAATTTTGTGTTAGCTTACCTGTGCGACCGGTCAATGTTATAGGTAAAAATAAAATTTACCTATAACAAGAGTTTCAACTTTTTCTGAAGCAAAAGTCAACTGGGGGATACTTTCGGCAGGTACATGAAAACAGCGTGTTTTTGACCCCGGTCTCTTGCTACGTATGCGCTTTCTTTCTCGCGGTTATTGCATACTTTTTTCTGCCTTTCTATCCCTTTCCAACGCGACAAACAAAGTGTTTTCGTTTGCCTTGCATTCTTTCGGAAATATAGAAGTTTTTATTCTCCTCTAAGACATGCTAAAGAGAGACATAATGGCACCGCAGTTGGTGTTTCCAAAGGTGACGGAAGATCAACGACCTACAAGTTTTTATTTCAGCACTTCGTAATATTTTATAACTTTGTAATATGTTTTCCCGAATTTTCAGCAAACTTTCTTAAATATAAAGCGACGCATACGCTTCATTGAAGCAGCTGCTGAATGGCGGCATTTCTCGGAAATCTACGAGGTCTTCGCAACACCAAGCTCGAATGAAGAAGATCATACTAAGCTCCCAGACAATGGCCGTATCTTAGAAGAACACGGCTATTAATTTCTGAGCAGGCGATTCTAAGAAGCTAGAGAAGTCTGCATCGTATAGTAGTAAGGGCTCTTGCACCTCTTGGAGGCCCTTACACTATAGAAAAAGCTCTTCACAGCATTTTCTGAGAATTCTGTCTTCTTACCTCTCGAAATTAGAAACATACAATGATTGATGCTGATCGAGAGTTTATCTGATTTTTTCAGGCGGTGACAGGACTGGAGTGAAATTCCGCCGGCTAGCTGTTGGTGACACCTCTAGATGGGCCAAGAACTTTCGGCTTAAGAGATCCTAAATTGTATATTGTGGAGTTCAAACTTCCAGACACGATACCTGGGTTATAAGGGACGCCGTAGTGAAGAGATGCAGAGTAATTTAGACCACCTAGGTTTCTTCAACGTGCGCTGACATTGCAGAGACCACTAGAATTTTTGAATTTGGCCTCCACCCAAATACAGCCGCCGCGTCCGGGATCGAAGGCCTAGCCTTCTTTACGGCCAAGTGAGCAATCACCACAAGCGACAAACTCAGTCGCTGCTGCGCCGCCAACCCCTGTTACAACTATAGTACTTATAACATGCATCATCGCTATCCTTAGTCGAGAAGATTTTCGTACTTCTCACTACGAACCTCAAAAGTGCCTGCAGTAACCACTTTTAGTCAAGTATTTATGGAACAAATAAAGGCAGTGTCCTTAATTCTTTGTCAAGTGCCAACGTGCGTGCCATGACATCTTGCATTGGGAAGAATGCAGTAAATATCGTGTGTAGAGTCTGAATGAAGGAAACAGAGAAAACAGTTCTTATTTCTTTTGGTACAGCAGGAAAAGAGGATTAAAGACCTGTCCACGAAAGAAGAGGAATATTTGTAACGCCGTATGGGAGCCTGAGGAGGCAGAACAAGTTTCGCTGATTTTCAAACGTAAGATAATAATAAATTAGCGAAAGATCTTAAAAATTGAGTTAATTTGCGCGGTAAATTGCATCTCTAATTATGAAAGTAATTCACAACTGTGAGCGTTGAAGACTGTTCGCGATATACCGTTTATCATGTTCGTGATGCGAGGCTAGATAATTTACTACCGTTTTAATATATAGACTTGGAATGAAGATGCATGCGTTGAAGTGTATTTTAGTTCCAGTAGTCACCACCGGGTTTATCGCTAAATTTTCAGCAGTCGTCAAAACCAAGAACATGTTGCCTCCGCACGATATTCAGACGTAAAGACCCCATCTGACTGAAATATTTTGAATGCGCGATTTTGAGTGCGTGCGCGTTCCATTCACCCCAATAAGGCTCGCTTCGCTTCTCCTACAGAAGCGAACTACACCCGCTCCCCTGGGAAGACATGTGACACGAGCTGCTAATGAACGCAACTGTACGTACCAGCACGCATTCTGTACTAGTGCGTGCGAGCTGAAGGAGCATGAAGAACGCTGAAAGCAGTCGTCGCAACGCCCGCGTGGTTGGCGCACTTCCCCAGCGGCATTGGGGGCTTACATGACCATTGCGAAATGCCGCTGCCCGCTCACAACAGCACCCGAGCCTTCTGGAGCCCTGTTCTAATGAGTCCTCTGCAAACTCATGGTGTGTACACTGCGCACCAAAGCTATCCTGGGCGCCATTCCTAGATGGTGCCGGGAATGGTAACGCAACGCTGCCAACTTGCTCAGGTAGGTGTATGGCTTGTAATAAGGGAAACATTTAAGATGTCATTACCGTATAGCGCCACCATGTAAAATTGCAGTAGGCGGCTATTAGCGGCTGCGAAAAGTGCATGAACAGATGGCCGCTTTACCTCATGCTGAACTCGTGGAAGTGGTACGCGGTAACGCTATTCTGAAACTCCCTAATAACATACAATCTATTATATTGTACCCAAGTAGGAGGAGCGCCTACGAAACTCGGCGTATGTATAGTGGACAGTTTGGA